>CM076584.1:1633812051-1634015024 GCA_034641835.2 Pinus albicaulis
ATTTAGGATCTATCTAATGTATTCTAATGAAAATAACCACATTGGGAGGTATTTTGGGAGCTTGGATGGAATAAGCTGGCATCCATACACCCTAATTCTAGTATGGTTCTAGTATAAATACCAGTTTCTTGTTCTACTTTGTTCTGACAATTACAACACTTCCTCTATCTCTTCATTGACCCTAGGTTGAATGCTAATGCTTAGCATGTTTGCAATTGGATAAAAAAATGCATCAATGAAGTCTTTGTAGTTGAATTCTGTGGAATCCTTTCTGATCAAGGATGTCCAGAAGACTACAGATTGTGGGTTACCCTCTGTGTCCAGTTCTTGGAGGTTAATTACAAACCTTTATGATTGGAAATATAGGAGCAAATGAAACAAAACTGATGAATATTTAAACACTCCTTCCTCTGGTAATTTAACCAATTTCTCATGGATGGCATCTAATAGATATTGAGAAAATTTAAATGTTGAAGCTAGAAGTTGTCCTAGGAAAAATATGGACAGAAAATCTAGAATAGAAGCATCTACATATTCATCAGTAAAGTACCCTAAAATGCATGACAGCATTTTCACAATCTGTCTGGTTCTCTCTGAAAAAATGGAAGTTGAATGTGGAGGGTTATTTTTTGGGGTTTCTACTGATGGAGGAAGGAAGGTTTGGAATATTTGGAACCTCTTGGGCAAGTCCAGCTTCACATATAGTTCAGTGAGGATTTCAATTGATAATGGGGCTTCATCAGGCTTGGGTTGGATCTGTAACATCTGATTTATGGATTCTGTAATGATGGTGAATAAAACCTCTTGGGTAGGCATTACTAGAGCTCTTTCATTAGGCAAATAATTAATTTGGCAAAGTATGATGATTTCAGGGAATTCAAAAGGTCTGTGGGAAGATGTATCTGGGTAGGTTTGAGTCCTAGAGGTGGATATCATTAGCCTAGTCTATGAATTTATCATGGCTCCAGCAGTGGAGCTCAAGAAGGTTTAAATCAGTGAGTGTATCACTGATTTTGAAGTCTTTATCAGCAAGTGGTGTGTGGTCAACATCAAGCACATGTATTTGTAAAGGGTTAATGGATAAACTCTCTGGGAGGCCATTGTTTCTTTTAATTTATAAATTTATTACCTTTATGTGCTTAAATAATGGCTTCTGGAGACTTAGGATTACCTTGAAAAGGTTTAATTCGGTTTGCAGAAGGGATTTTGGTCCATAGCAGACTGTAATGTTCTATAAAGCTTCCAATTCTTAGTTGGAAATGTTCTGGTAGAAATAAGCTCGAATTCGAGTCTGGAGAGGCTTCAAAATAGACCAACAAAGGCTTCTTTTTCGCAATTTTCAACAGAAATGGACAACTAACAATAAAGGGTGGTATTTAATACGTTTTGACCAAAGGTGATAAACCACATGGCACGGGGTTAAATTTAAACATCGGTGGTTTCATCATATAGCAAGGAAGACGGGTTGGTGGTTATCGCATGATGAAATGTGGATTGGTGGTTTTCGGCTGGGGGATACGTTAAAACAGGGGACTGACGTGTAGCAAATGGGCGGGGGTACAAAACCACCCATTCCCCCCCCCCAGATTTAAACTTTGGGCTGTCGGGGGTGTGAAACCTCTTATTTGCCGTTGGATCTAATGAATCATGATCAGGCATAAGAGTGAGTTGGGATGTTTTGATAGGTGGGACCCGGGGTGACTTATGCGAGTGGATTTTAATATAAATAGCTCGGGTTAAATATAATGGAGGGGTTTTTAAATGTTAGTGGGGAGTAATATGTGGAATGGGTTAAATATATATTAAACAGGGTTAACATAAAGGGATCGGGGATATATAGTGGAGTAAATATATTAAAACATGGATTTAATATAATATGGGGATAAGTTAAAATGATAGCGAGAGGAGTTTTAATGGAGTGGTCCCAATATATTTTAACCATACAAACTTTACAAAAAGTGGGTTTTGCATGTTTTTTATGGAAAAGGGGAATTAGTAAAAGGGGAAGTTACTTTTCAAAGGAAATTGTGTTTTTTTTTTTTTTTTAACTAGGGAAAGGGGTTTTAAGAAGGGAAAAAGGGGTAAAATAAGGGGAAAGGGTTAGATTAAGGGGAAAGGGGTATTTTCAAAAGGAAAGGGACTTTCAATAATGGAGATAGGATTCTAGCAAGGGAAATAGGATTTAGGAGGATATTAGTGATATGAGATGAGCCAATTGATGTTTTCCATTACTTGTAAAAGTAATCTACCTACCCTTTATTTACCCTAACATTTTTTACTTTATTTATTGGGTGCATTTGAGCTTGCTGACCCTTTTATTTTTCTTTTGATAAGAAAACTAACCTACTTCTAACCTTATAACTTCCAATGGCTCATATTAAACTGATGAGATCATTTTTATTCTCTATCTAACCACTGATCTACCAAGATTAAATGGTTTGGTCATATATTTCTTCACTAACTACTATGACATGAAATTTAAAAGCATGAATGAATCAAGATTAAACTATATGATCATTATGAATTGTGGCATTTTTGACAAGCTGCACACAATTTTTATTTGCATAATGTAAACTAAGAGTAGTGGAATTTGAATGTGCAACACTTTCAGGATCTATTTTTGTTTCTTTTTTTTGGGGTTCATACTTTATCTTCTTTTTTTATCTTTTTTTCTTTTAGTCCTTTGATTTTTCTTTTAGGACTTACCCTCTTTTAATTTTTTAATATGGTAAAACATTTGCAGAAAGAAAAGTATGTACAATATTACAAGACTTTAACATAGTCAATTCAAAATTATGATCCCTATTATTATAGGACCCTAACATATACCACAGAGAATCGATTTGGAATTTATGCCACAGACCGCCACTTTAAAATGCATTGGGTTTAGACTTTAACCGAATATATCTTGTCACTGATATAATTTATACTCATTCCAGAATGCAATACACCCGTAGATTCATAGAATTACAGACATATATAAATCACATATAAACTAAATTTTGCAATGATAGTTTCCACAGAAGTTTACACACCAATAGAACATACAAAAACAACGGTTTTCCTATCTGTTCTCTTCAATTTACACACTTTTTATACATAAAATAACACACCAAATATCTGTTCAACCCATCGAGACCTGTTTCACCTTATTGGTCCTTTGATGTTTTTATGTTCTTAACTGACCTGCATAAACAGACAGATTCTTTCACTCCCATCTATTCAACTTACTAACTGTACTCAATTCCCTCTAGTTCACTATCACAACCCAACCAGCCCACCTTGATTGCTCAGCAAACTAAATTTTTAAAGAAAATGATTATGATACCAGATTGACAAAACCCTCCTTAACAACTCATAAGATATTCTAGATCCACAAAATCCTCACTCTTCCTAGGATTACTCACTCATCCCTAAGATCTCTACAACTCACGAGATATTAATTATTAATCAAATTACATTTAAATCTCTTTAGTACTCAAACTAAACTTAGGAAAATAAAATAAAAAAAATTAAGGGAACCCACTCCCTTTAGTAAATGTGTGATAAGACTCCTAGGTCTTCTAAACCTTGAAGAATGCTCCTGCATCACTCTCTCTCTCTCTCTCTCTCTCATACTCTTGGATATGTTGGGTCAGAATTGTGAATTACGGATAAATCACACTTCCCTAGACATGTGCTAGTCTAGAACAACAGGTGAAAGACTATGTGACTATTTCTCCTAAATCATAATAGATACACATAGAGGATTGGAGGCTTACTTGCTCAGTTGCTTCCAAATGGCTCCTTCTGTCGCTTCTGTTGCAACTTCAAATTCAAGCGATTTATAGGCTGAATGCTTCCTGCAAGAAACAGCACTGAAACAGTCGAAGATGTAATAATATAGATATCTATTCAAGATAGTTAGCTAAATCAGTAAAGCATAAACCATACACATCAACCAAGATCTTGCAATATGGAAAATCAAAGCCAATATAGATGCATATAGGGAAAAATAATCAGTACTCTTTATTGATGATAGAAGGAGAGGTTACAACCTAGTGACTGATTTGAAGTGACCTTCCAACAACGTTCCCAAGCCTCATCACAGTATAAATCTCTCCAGCAACAGCTACACAAATCTAGCTCTCAATTGAAAATTCTCCAGCATTTCTCTACTCAAATTATTCGTCCTCAAGCACTTAGATATGTGCTCAATTTATAGATGAACTGTAGGTTGTTTTTCAATCAATGACTTTCTAATAATAGGCAAGACATGTTTCCATTCATGTAGATGTCAAATGGACACTTGGATCTGAAGCTTGACACATGTGAACTCTTCTAGAATGCACTGGCCAAGTGGAGATTCCGGAACAATGAGAATTTCGCTCCCAATGTCACCAATGCATTTGTGAATGTCGGGAAGTGCTTTGCAGAGTAGCCTTGCATGGGGCTACCTGCATATACAATGCACTTAGGCTCCTTAGAGCCTGTTTTGGTGAGCTCTCATATGCTATATAATAATCTTCAAACCTTGGAAACCTTTGCTTGATGAAAGTCTTGCTTGATTTGTCTTATTTCATGTCTTAGGGCATGTAGCAACTGAAATGATAGGGAATGATGAACTTCCCTTGATAATTGGTCCTGAGATTGATGTCCATTTAACTAGGTCATTGGGAGTAAACCTAAATTGACCTATAACAATTTCCCCCTAAAGCATGAGATCCAAATAATAAGAACATTTGATTGAGATGTTTTTACCTTGTGATGAGTCTAAACGAAAAGTGAATGGTCACACCATCAATATTATGTAGAAATTTGCTGAATAATGAAGTTTATTCGCTGCAATTAACCTGATCATACATCAATTCGAATTGCTTGTACAACACATAATTTCTTCTACAAATTAATCGTCACATGCGGAATAAAAACAAAGCGACAGAACATCAAATCACACACATAGAACGCAGCATGTATGGGGAAAGCTTATAGCTGAAAACCCCCATCTATATGTATCATATAATGGATGAGAAACATTCAGAAATACATAATACAATACTCCTCACAAGTACTCAGTACTATCTCATATGCTGAACACAAAACTAGCTAGATCTGAAACTAGTCACAGGTTCAAATCCTTCTGCTGCTCTGCCTGCCTCTACTGCGCAATCCAAAAAGTGAATATAGCTGAATGGAATTCGAATTCACTTAGTTGGTACAACGCAATCATCATTGGCATCATCATCCCACTGATTGTGCAAATCTCATGCACAACTGATGTACAACTGCTGTCAGTCTCACCCTTTCATCTACCTCTTCCACTGGTCTTTCACTGAACTGTCCATGCACTGAGTTAACTGATGTGTTCTTTAGTTGAATAATGAGTTAATAATCGGTGAATTAAATAATATTTAATTCACCCAACTCATCTCTAGTGTAATCGCCAGTTAAACTGATCACAACTAGTTCAACTAGTTAACCGGAACACAATCTCCATTAACTCCTTAATCAACTCCACCAAAACTCTGCCACATGAGTCTAACTGAAGTCAACCATGAAAAAGCTCAACTAACCCATAGAAAATTCGAATTTCCTTATGTCAGCTGCATGCCCCACCTCCGGGGGTCAAACTGAAGTGCCGCAAGAGGATAAACTGAATTTTATAGTCCAAATATTATTAAGGGTAAATAATATTTGACTGTTCTATTTTTAGCCCGACAGTCTAAAAATAGAAACCACCTGAATGTCTAAAAATAGAGGTCCATCTATTTTTACCAACATGACCAATCCTCCAAGAATAGCATGAACCCTAGGTACATAGTCATATGTTTGAAAATAGACTTTTCGGTAAAAATCACATGTGTGGTCCCACCTAGTTTAGGTGATCACTCAACTAGGATCGGGAAAGATGTTTGGAGGCCTCCTTCACTATTTCTTGTTGCCATTTTCAACATATTACAGTAGATTATATCATGATATATCCTCTTTGATCATAATTATTGAGGGTAGGCATTCCCATTTTCAGCACATAAAACAATCTAATAACATGTACATAATTCATAAAGTCATCTTCATTGGAATGTTGCCCAAATGCAGACATGCCTACAGATATAGGCCCATGTTTGGATGAAAATATGTATGTAAGGTCACCATACAGATTATGTGTACAAAAATCCTTAAATTGCAGCCCAAATGGATGAAACTAGATCCAGGGTCTTCTTATCTCGTTCACTGGATCATTCGGGTACAAGTCTAGCCATGTGAATATATGATTTGTAGTCGAACATGGAAAGACATCGTTTGATTACCAATCAATGATGTGATTTGTTAACAAATGCGAGAGAACCATCATTAATGTCAATGGCCCTCAAGGTATTGCAGTACATTTAGTAAGGTGTGAATAGATGATTTGATGTCGAACACCAAACAAAATCTTTCGGTCAAGGGTCTGGAAGTGAGAATCTTGTTGATGTTGTAACAAGCCTCATGGTACTGGAATCTGATGTTTCTAAGTGAACTTCCTGGATATTTATTTGTCGTCGACAGGAAGTCACCTTATTGCAAAATGGGATTTACTGATTTTGGAGACAAGGGTATGACTTGATATAGCAATTTTCAGGGATGACGGTCATGAAAATGAAGTTTTACGAGTATTGCAGAAGGATGAGTTTTTAATCACTGTATGAATTCTCTTGAACATATCGGCGACGCTATGATGAGTTGGCAGCATTGACCCAAAACCGAAGTGAAGGTATGATGAACCATAGGTGTGAATGAACCGTCAAGATGATTACCCAACCCAAACATTCACAGACATGGAGTGAAAGAAGTGTCATGTTCAAGAGAGACTTGCTATCAAAAATAAACTTTGCTTACTTTTCCCAAATTTTCCCCAGTCATTTTGTTGGCCAGTACCTCTTTATTTTTAACAAGCTTGAGGAGGATAACATTTGCTTGATCTATAATTCAACCCTTCGGGTGAATAAAGTATCGCTATTTAATAATTTAACGAGTCTAGCGATGAATGCAACTCGATTCTTGCCATGATCGACAAGCCTGTCACTATTTTATGTTTTAACGAGCTTAACGATAGTGACATCTCGATCCTTTTTCATATTTAGAGAGTCTAAAAAAGAGGACGAAAGAGAACTCCAAAAGTACTTTTTCGTAAATTTTTCTCTCAGATCCGAAAAAGTGTAAAATAATATCTAAAAGAACCTCTTTGGTCATGTTTAACCAAGGTATTCCTTTTTCGTAAATAATCCATCTCAGTCTGGAAAAGGGTTAAACTTATACTGAGTAGATATCAATTCATTTACTTTAACGAGCTTGTAAAGACAAGTTCTCGGAAATATTTTCACATTATCAGAGTCTGAAAAGAGCTGAAAGAAGACTCCAGGGGTTCCTTTTCACTGTTATCGAAGCTCAAAAAAGAGATAAAAGTGCATGTCAAATCCTTTTTCATTTTTAACAAAGATTAAAAAATAAGGAGAAAAAGTATGCTTTGTGGTCAAGTCATTCTTTGAATAAATCTGCATGACTAATCTGTTCATTAGTTGTATTTCTTGTTTAGAACAACATCAAATGGATTAAAAATACTTGTTTCATGATAAAAACTTAATAAAAATATAGTCATAGAAATAAATTTAACTTGCAAACAATTAAATGACTATAAAAAGTCGTTTCACTATTCATTTTTACCATTCCATAGTTACCCTTTGTGATCGGTGGATATTGGTGGTCACCCGCCTATTCCACTTGGGGCTCCACCATTGTCTATTTCAGTTTTTCAGTTTCGGCACAGTTTACTATTTTTAGCAGTTTTTCGGGTCCTAAACTTCCGGAGCCGTTTTGAGGCCCTAAACGGCGTTTTTTGGGAAAACGAAGGGCAACATGGGTCCATGGACCGATGTTGCCCATTCCAAATTTGTAGTCCTCGGATAGATCTTTCTAACGAGGTATGGTACGCGTCAAACGGAGATCGTATGCCAAAGTTACGCCCCTGGGAAGTTGAAACACCAATTTACCCAAAGGGGGCCCATAGTTTTGGCGCTTCATCTCCTAGGGTTAGGGTTTTGGCTGTTTAGGATTTCCCATTGTTTCTAAATGATAAATAGGCCCTCGAGCCTCATTGTAACTCAGTTCAGAGGCCTGTAACCGCCACATCTCTTCTCAGAGATAGCTACCAGCGCCCTAGCTAGTTTTATTTCCATTCTGTCTGTAAGCAAATTTCAGTTCTTTGATATTAATGAAATGAAGTGTTATTTCCGCTGCATCTCTGTCTTTATGTTTATATGTTTATTCTGTTACGTTCCTGCATAAATCCGGATCAATTTGCATTTTGGAGCTCTGAACTAGTTTTTAGCCCCGAACTTTAGCAGTTGATTGGGTGAAATAGGTAAGAATGTTTTGAATGCCCCCTGCAAGATCACATGTCGAATTCCCCCTGCAAGAGAAGATGCCCCCCAAGCTTCATTTCATTCACCTAAGTAGAATATTAGTTGCTGATAGGTGGATGGAATGAAGGTTTATTATAGAGGAGGATTTGTTTCATTTTTTAACGAGCTTGACACAGGAAAAGAACTATGCTCATGATATGTTTCATTTTTTAAAGAGGTTAACACAGTAAAAGAACTATCCTCATCACATGTTTCATTTTTTAACGAGGTTGAAACAAGAAAAAATAACTATCCTCATAGGTACTTGTTTCATTTTTAAAACGAGTTTGACACAAGAAAAAACAACTGTCCTCATAACCTGTTTCATTTTTTAATGAGGTTGACACAGGAAAAGAACCATCCCTCAATCCTCATCACGTTTGTTTATGCTTAGAAATTATATAACTTATGTGTTATATATCCAAGATTCTCCTGATCTCACACTATTTTAACTTCATGCAAAATACATAATCTATTCCACCATTGATCATTTGCGGAAATAAAATCAAGATAGCAATGCACACATGAAACAATAAAAATTCACACACATTAACACAGTTGTTTAATGGGAAAGCTTGAAGCTGAAAACCCCAACTATCTGTATATAATATATTTCATATAGATCATGTAACAACCCTCATACAAAGCTAATCATATCAAGCTCTCCGTACAATACAATCGCTACACATTAATCAGGCCCGATCTTGCAAATCCATGCACCAATCTTTGCCACTTGCTAGCCTGCCTCTACTGCACAATCCCTACTGAAGAATGGCTCTGAATGAACTTGAATTCACCAAGATTGCACTGCGCAATCCTCATTGGCATCTCCACTAAGTGTTGGATGCAATCAATGCATCACCATAGTCACAATTGATAGTCACACTTGCTCTTTCACCTACCTCTCCACTGATCTCCACTGAAACTGCCATGCATTGTAGTTAATTGATGTATTCTTCAATTGATTAATGATTTATTATTTAGTGAATTAATTAACTAATTAATTCAGACCACTCTCACTAGTGTAAAATTCAGTTAGACTAGATACAACTAGCTCAACTGAGTCTAACTAAGTTAAACTAAATACAACTCCACCAACTACTTCTATAACTCCACCAAACTCGGTCACATGAGTTATAACTGAAGTCTCCATGCAATAGCTCCAGTAAACCCTTAGGAATAGCGTAATTCCTTCTGTCAGCTGTTGTGTCACATCTGTGCACTTAACTGAAGTGCTCCAAGAGAATACGATAATGTTTAGAGTCCAAATATTATTAAGAGCTAATAATATTCGACATATCTATTTTTAGACTGGCAATCTAAAAATAGATTCTGCCCAATATGTCTAAAAATAGAATTCCATCTATTTTTCCAACTTGACCAACCATCCACAAATAGCATCTGCAACTCATAGAATATGATCAACATGTCTAAAAATAGACATAGTCTAAAAATAAACTTTGCGCCAAAAATAGCCTGCGGGCCCACTTAGTTAAGGCGACTCTTTTCACTAAGCTCATCATCTTGTTGAATCTCAACACTCCCTCTCAACAAGATAGGGATTATCTGCCACCCCGATCCTGTCTCTCTGTGGTATTGGTGCTCTGTAGCATGATAGTCATAATATGCATATCCTGAGTCCTCAGTAGAATGTAAGAAAGTAACATGATCTTTTTAGCTACACACAATCTACAGTATGATGAATACTTGGGATGTCCAATATGTTGGAGTCTATCATGAAATCTTGCATCTTGCTGGATTAACAGAGATTTTAATGCAACTCTGATTATCACAATATATCACAGTAAGATCTAAGTGTGAACCGAACAACCTGACCAGGATCTTCCTCATCCATATAGCCTCGCATGTAGCCAAAATTGCTGCCATGTATTCATCCTCTGCTGAACTGAGTGCCACGGATCTCTGTTTCTTGCTATACGAAGAAACTATTGTAGACCCGATACTGAATATCCCTCCAGATGTGCTTTTTCTATCCGTTGGGCTCCCTGCCCAATCTGCATTCGTGAAGCCATGCAACTTAAACTCATCTGATTGTCTGTACCACAATCCATATCCTAATGTGCCCCTGAGATACCTCAGGACATGCTTTCCTTCCTTCCAAAAGAGCTTGGTAGGCTTAACCATAGCTTGTGAAAGCTGGTTCACAGCATAGCATATGTCTGGTCGTGTATTGACCAGATACATGAGCGAACCAACCAACTGTCGATAAACAATGGCATCCACTACCTCTGTCGATGTAGCATCCTCTTTCCTCCTGTTATAGCCTAAATCTACCTCAGGCTGAAGGAAGGCAAAGTTCAGGTTAACATCAAAGCACGCTTAATCTGGTAGCTAGCCCTACCAGATCAGGAGAGGGCTCTCTCCAGGTCAATCTCAGCAAAAATCATCAATGAGGCTTGAGATGACTTGAAATAAAGGCTAATTTTATGCTAGGTATATATGTGAAAGGGTTTGATTTGATTTTTGGGGTTTTTTTAGAATCAAAGGGAAAGGGAAGATTTTGGGTCCAGGAAATGATCAGTTTTGCAGAGGGCTGAATGGGGCAAGGAAGGAAATTGTTTTGATGCTTTGGGTTGAATGAATGGATAGTTCAGACCGGTGAGGAGATAAAGAGGGCAAGAGGCTTTCAATAATACTCTTCAAACAGATGAAAACATGGAAAATTAAACAAAACTCAAGGCAGAGCAAAGCAATCTAATGAATTCCACCTTTATAACTTGTTTGTTTAATTTGAGAAGAAAGGAGAAGGAAAATGATACACCTGAAACATCAGTAAACTTAAAATCACAGAGAGAAACACACCATCAAAACATAGAGCCACATGGATCCCAAAGAGTGCTGCAAACCTTGGTCTATTCCTTTTCCAAAATGCAGAGCTGAAATGTACAATGAATCTCAAAGCAATCCCAAGTGTCCAACCTCTGAAAATGACTGAGAATTACAAGATATAGACAAGCCTAACTCATCCCCATGCCTCTAGGGGTTGAGCTCACCATTCTAGGAGATGTCTCAACAATATCTAAACTAAGAACTGGAAAATAGGTAGTGAAATAGCTTGCCTCTATAAGATAGGAAACTGATTCATTCGATTACATTTCACTTTTTGGTGAATGAATCTACTTGGATGAGTAAAAATGTGCAAAAATTACATCAGAGTCATGAAATTACATCAATTTACATGAAGAGTCTCACATTTGGAGATAAAAAATTCAAACTGGCCAAAACTAGGCGAAAATCTGAGCTGCTGAGTGAAAAAGGAGCCAAAATTCCCAATGCGTCGCGCCTGAAATATCTATGCATAGTGCCACTTTGAGGCTGATTTTGAGGGCATTTCCAAAGTCCAAATTGAGCGCAGGATAGCTAGTTGGAAATATCTTCCTGTCTACTTTCCAACCCAAGTGGAATTTCTGAATTTAGTTTCCATTTTCCCCTCCAAAAATGAGTTTTCCCAACACTGCTCCCTATGTGTCAAAAAAGTGGCAGAAAGGTCTTTTTAGGGTGTTTTTGACCCTTCAAGCAACCCAAAACTTGTCAAAATACTTAGGTAATGGGTAGGAATGCATAAATTTTCATGAAAAATCCAGAAATTCAAATTTTTCTTCAAGAGGAGCTGCCAATTATAAGCGCGCGCCAAGTGGCGCTACGCGCCGAGCGGAAAAATCTGTGTTAAGGCCAAAAAATTCAAAATTGACAAAAAGTTTCTCAAATTTCTTGAAATTTGGGCTGAGTGTCCTCCATCAAGTGCTATGCTAGGCCAAGGAAGCTTTGGCCAAAATTTGGAGTTTTTCATACTTTTTACACCGCCTTAATGCCTTCTTGGTGCATGCAATTCAATTGTAGAGTCATTGTCTCGGTCATAAGAAGTATTCGTCTCCATGAGAATTTGCAAGGTCTGTGTTGTCTTGTATGATAATGATAACTTTGGTGTTTCTATTTTATTGCCAAATATATTTGAAATGGGAGGGAATATGGAGGAATGGGGTAATGAAAGTGATGGGCTATAATCAAGTGAAATGGGAAATGGGAATGATAGGAAATGAAATGACTTTAGGGATAGGGAGATAGGCTTAGGAATGATTGTAGTGATGAGATAACAGTGAGGGGGAGGGAAAAACAAGGTGATGGGAATAGAATGATTAACACCAAAACAAGTTTAAAACCCTAAGGAAGCACTTCTCAATCAAGATAATAGGGTTTAGTTTTGTACTCAAATTTTCATAACCAATCTCATAATCAACACCAAGCACGATTTATGAGCAATAAAAGAATGGCTTTGAATTGCTTGAGCATGGAGCAACCAATAAAATTTGATGTTTGGAGAAGAATGGAAAAATTTTGATGTTTCAGCCCAATGCGCCGCGCATCCAACCCAGTGCGTCGTGCCCCTCCAATGCGTCGCGCCAGTGTATTTTTTACACTGCGGAGGCAGGCCCAATGTGTCGCGCCTGCCCAGTGCGTCACGACACCCAGCCTATGCGCCGCGCACTAAAACTTCAACACAATTTGCCCTCAAACTTCTTCCTTCGCTCCTCACAGGTTCTCCTTTGCTCACTACTGTCTCTTGGCATGCAAATGGATTCTTGAAACATAAAAATCATATTTATACCAAGGACTTTAATTTTTAATTTTAAAAACCCATTTTGTAATGTTGCAAACTTTGACACTTTTCAAAGAACTCTGTTTTGCTTTCCTTTTTTCTTTTGGACTGAATGATGAGCTTTATGTCTGTCTTGCAGGGAATGGATGGTTGGATCTTCGAAAAAGGCGACCAGGGCTGCGAATGAAGCATTATTACAACTGAAGAATTTGAAAATTACATTGCATTTGTTACAAAAGGATAAAATAGACATTTTTTCTTCAAAACAGAGTTTTGAAGAAAAATCATTATCAAGCATTACGATGATGAAATTTTTGCACTGAAATATTATTTGAACCTTCCTCATATGCCTGCTGGCCATTATTAGGAATTTTGAGACCTGATTAACTAAAGCCTAGACCTAATGAGACTAGAAACCCTAAAATGACTCTTTGCCAATTATGAGACCAAACATGACTGTAAATGATTTTGATGATCAGAACTAGGTTAGCAGGTACAAGACATGAGGAATATGAGTGACAAGACCCTACCGTCAGATGATCCATGCTCCTAATGGAATGCATCTGACTGAACTGAGTGAGACACCTAAAATGAAATGCAACAAGAGAAATTTGATCTCTAACAGAGGGATGAAGATACCGACTCTAACATTGGCTCCAATGGGGATGGTAGCTCCTTGGAGGTGCCAAGAACTACAGATTTCTGTAAAGTAGACAGTGCCTTCATCCATTGGGCAATGGAGTCAAAAACTCAAACTGAAATGCATGACTGAAAACTGATGACTTGATGACACAAATTGACTCTCACTCAACAAAGAACTGACTCGATACTTAAACACAACCGACAAACTGGAAAATATGCTCAAAATGGAGCTTATTCATCAAAACCTGCTCTAAAAGTTTCATTCATCACCTGATCAAGTGAAATGAAACAACTAATGCAACCATGTAAGCATTACGGCTGCTGTTTGGATTCTCTGCAAGTGCTCGCTTATGAACAACAAGAGAGAACTACTGAAAGGAAACTTCCATGAAAACTTGTGAACAAATCTGATGAATACTATGGATTCTCTATCTGCCTCCAAAAACACTGCATAAGGATCTTGAAGTTCATGCACACTGGGACCTAGCTCATCCAATGGATTACTTTTCTTCTCCTCATACCATGAATGAAAATTTTGTTTTGAGCTTTGTGACGAGGCTCCTGCTAAAAATGACAAAGAGACCGGCTGTCGGATCAAGTTTGTATCAGTACACGTTTCAAGCTTACATGTCGTCAATGGAGAAAGAATTTGACTGCAGACATCATCCAACACATCAGCTATTGGATCATGAAAAACTTTAAAAGACTGTTGCAACCCATTTTCTATTGGTTCCAATGATATTACATGATTTCCTACAGGCTACTCATTTGAAGATTTACTATGCAATTTACCCTTCAAAAACTGACATGATTCAAAACAAAATGGTACAGAATCATCTTGTATCATTTGATCATATGTGCCAGCTTCCAAGTCTTCATCTACAACTTGAAAATCAATGGCATTCGGGGGCTGCAAATCTGAATATGAGAAATCTTGAACAAATTTTTCATTGCCCTCAAGATGGTCCAAATCAAGACTTGTTGACAGTTGATTTCTGATTGCATGGAAGTTGTCTCTGATGAACTGAAACGAGTCAAAACAAAAAGGCAAATATCCTTCACTTACTTCAATATTTGCTGCACTTTCCTCATCATTTTCATAGCTGATATGCATCGGTTGATCACTGTACTCAAGCTGTTGATTTGTCTGCAAGATTAGTTTCTGTTTGGAGAACATAATCATCATCATATTGATCAAACTGAGGAAAATCATCAGTATAAAACAAATCATCAATCATACATGTCAAATCAACAAATATCTCTTCTCCAAGATCATCTACAAAACAATCATTATCAGATCTATGACAACTGGGATAAGAAACAAAATGTTTTGGATCAGCAACTTGTTCTTCTTCAATCAGTGAGCGATGAGCTTGAACATTATACTCATTCCTTGTGGTGATATTTTTCATCATCTCTTCCACTGCACTTACCAACATGTCAAGCTTTACCTCTAGAGATGTCGATTTCTCCGGATCTATGTTTTTCATCTCTTCTTCCTTCAACTTTGCCCTTTAGATCAGCAAATGAGCCTCTAGATCTACTGCACGGTTCTGCATCTCTTCAAGTGTTGCAAGATTCCTTTCTCTCAGCTGAAACTCCATTTCCGGATCAAAGGCACCCAGGTAGTGCAAGAGAGCAGATCCAGGAGGAGGCCTTATATCTACTGGCATCGAATAATAAACTTGGTTAAATCTGGCATAAAACTGTTGTACTGTCTCCCCTGGTAGTCTTTTCAACTGGTTATACTCTTCTATAATCAAGAAAGGGTTCTGTCTAATGACCCACCTGTCGAGGAAAACTTTAACGAACTGCTGGAAATATGAGATGCTCGCATCAGGCAGGGCTTTGAACCAACTCTTGACTTTGCTTTGCAAAGAAAGAGAAAAAAGCCTAATACTGACATCCTCTTCATCAACTTCAAAAAGGTCAAGAAAAGACTCAAAATTTAGAACATGTCTCTCAGTAGTGATATTGTCACATTCACCATCAAACCTCGGCAAGTAAAGATAATAATTTGCAGGGAAAGCATGGAGTATAGGAGGTAAAATCAGAGGCTTGTATCGATCTAGAATTTTACAAGGTATAGGGGTATGTACAAATGCTGCAGAATCAGTCTTGGTCTCTTGAGGTTCATCAGTTTGAAGATGGTCATCACAAGATTCGGAAGAAAGGTCTTGATCAAGCTCAAAAGCATGCAAATCTTTGGTATTCACAATCTTCAAAGGGAAGGAATCAAATGCAGGCCGAGGATCTTTTCTCAAATACAATATACTTTGCAAAGCCTTCTTGATATTCTCGGGAAAAGAGAAGAAATAATTTATGACAAAGAACAAAATGTCTTGGATGAAATTCCAACTTGAATACCTGATCTTTCCATATTGTCCTTTCACGTTTCTGCTGGTCAGGTTCATCCTCCAGTGGAGTCCTTGGATCTGATCTCGAAACTGATTTAGAGTTTCCAGGTGAATGATTTCAGCCTTGCGGTGTCTGATCGTTGTCCACCATCAACAATCAGATCTGAACTTGATTAGATCTTACTGAGGAAACCAGATGTTCAGTTCATAAACTAGACCGGAGATTGACTGAAGCAGCATTCATCTACTTTCGCTAATGCAAAGCAAGAGCATTTTGAAGGCTAACTGGCTAACTTCAGGCTCCGTCTGTAGTTTATAAAGCAAACAACAAATTTTCTCTCCCTAGTATGGTCGCCACTATGTTATTGCCTAAATCTATCTCAGGCTAAAGGAAGGCAGAGTTCAGGGTAACATCAAACCACACTCAGTTTGGTAGCTAGCCCTACCAGATCAGGAGAGGGCTCTCTCCAGGTCAATCTCAGCAAAGATAATCAATAGGGCTTGAGATGACTTGAAATAAAGGCTAATTTTAGGCTAGGTATATAAGTAAAGGAGTTTGATTTTGATTTTGGGGGTTTTGTTGGAATCAAAGGGAAAGGCAGTTTTGGGTCCAGGGATGAGGCCTAGTTTTTGCAGAGTTCTGAATGGGGCAAGGAAGGAAATTGTTTTGATGCTTGGATTAAATGAATGGATAGTTTCAGACTGGTGAGGATCTAAAGAGGGCAAGAGGCTTTCAAGAATCCTCTTCAAACAGATGAAAACATGGAAAATTAAACAAAACTCAAGGCAGAGCAAAGCAATCTAATGAATTCCACCTTTATAACTTGTTTGTTTAATTTGAGAAGAAAGGAGAAGGAAAATGATACACATGAAACATCAGTAAAATTACAATCATAGAGAGAAACACACCATCAAAACATAGAGCCACATGGATCCCAAAGAGTGCTGCAAACCCTGGTCTATTCCTTTGCCAAAATGCAGAGATGAAATGTACAATGAAGCTCAAAGCAATCCCAAGTGTCCAACCTCTGAAAATGATTGAGAAAATACAAGATATAGACAAGCCTAACTCATTCCCATGCCTCCAGGGGTCGAGCTCACTAGTTTAGGAGCTGTTTCAACAAGATCTAAACTAAGAACTGAAAAATAGGCAATGGAACAGCTTGCCTCTATAAGATAGGAAACTGATTCATTCAGTTACATTTCACTTTTTGGTGAATGAATCTACTTGGATGAGTAAAAATGTGCCAAAATTACATCAAAGTCATGAAATTACATCAAGTTACATCAAGAGTTTCACATTTGGAGATTAAAAAGTCAAACTGGCCAAAACTAGGCGAAAATCTGAGCTGCTGAGTGAAAAATAGGCCAAATTTCCCAATGCGTCGCGCCTGAAATCTCTATGCGTCGCGCCACTTTGAGGCCGATTTTGAGGGCCTTTCCGGAGTCCAAATTGAGTGAAGGATATCTCGTTGGAAATATATGCCTATCTAATTTCCAACCCAAGTGGAATTTATGAATTTGGTTTCCATTTGCCCCTCCAAAAATGAGTTTTCCCAACATTGCTTCCTGTGTGTCCAAAAAGTGGCAGAAAGGCCATTTTTAGGGTGTTTTTGACCCTTCAGGCAACCCAAAACTTGTCAAAATCACTAGGTAATGGGTAGGCATGCATAAATTTTGATGAAAAATCCATAAATATCAATTTTTCTTGAAGAGAAGCTGCCAATTATAAGCGCGCGCCAAGTGGCGCTACGCTTCGGGCGGAAAAATCTGTGTTAATGCCAAAAAAATCAAAATTGACAAAAATTTTCCCAAATTTCTTGAAATTTGGGCTGAATTTCCACCATCAAGTGCTATGCTGAGCCAAAGAAGCTTCGGCCAAAATTTGGAGTCTATCATACTTTTTACGCCGCCTTAATGCCTTCTTGGTGCATGCAATTCAGTTGTAGAGTCACTGTCTCGGTCATAAGAAGTATCCGTCTCCATGAGAATTTGCAAGGTCTGTGTTGTCTTGTATGATAATGAGAACTTTGGTGTTTTGATTTGATTGCCAAATATATGTCAAATGGGAGGGAATATGGAGGAATGGGGTAATGAAAGTGATGGGCTATAATCAAGTGAAATGGGAAATGGGAATGATAGGAAATGAAATGACTTTAGGGTTAAGGAGATAGGCTTAGGAATGATTGTAGTGATGATATAATAGTGAGGGGGAGGGAAAAACAAGGTGATGGTAATAGAATGATTAATACCAAAACAAGTTTAAAACCCTAAGGAAGCACTTCTCAATCAAGATAATAGGTTTAGTTTTGTACTCAAATTTTCATAATCAACACCAAGCTTGAGTTATGAGCAATAGATGATTGGCTTTGAATTTATCGAGCATGGAGCAACCGAGCAAATTTGATGTTTGGAGAAGAATGGAAATTTTTTTATGTTTCGGCCCAATGCGCCGCGCAAGTAACCCAATGCGCTGTGCCCCTCCAATGCGCTGCGCCAGTGTATTTTTTACACTGCAGAGGCAGGCTCAATGCGCCACACCTGCCTAGTGCATCGCGACACCCAGCCTATGCACCGTGCACTAAAACTTCAACACAATTTTCCCTCAAACTTCTTCCTTCGCTACTCACGGGTTCTCCTTTGCTCACTGATGTCTCTTGGCATGCAAATGGATTCTTGAAACATAAAAATCATATTTATACCAAGGACTTTGATTTTCATTTGAAAAACCCATTTTGTAATGTTGCAAACTTTGACACTTTTCAAAAGAACTCTGTTTTTCTTTCCTTTTTTCTTTTGGAATGAATGATGAGCTTTCTGTCTATCTTGCAGGGAATGGATGGCATGGAGTTTTGGCAAAGGCGACCAGGGCTGCGAATGAAGGATTATTATAACAAAAGAACTTGAAAATTACATGCATTTGTTACAAAAGGATAAAATAGACAATTTTTCTTCAAAACAGAGTTTTGAAGAAAAATCATTATCAAGCATTACAGTGATGAAATTTTTGCACTGAAATCTTATTTGAACCTTCCTCATATGCCTGTTGTTCATTATTAGGAATTTTGAGACCTGATTAACTAAACCCTAGACCTAATGAGACTAAAAACCCTAAAATCACTCTTTGCCAAGGTTAAGACCAAACATGACTGTACATGATTTTAATGAACAGAAATAGGCCAGGAGGTACAAGACATGAGGGATATGAGTGACAAGACCTTTCCGTCAGATGATCCATGCTCCTAATGGAATGCAGCTGACTGAACTGAATGAGACACCTAAAATGAAATGCAATAAGAGAAATTTGATCTCTGACGGAGGGATTAAGATACCAACTCTAACATGGACAACACTGTAGATTTGGTCATGTTGACCCAATCAATTGTCACAATCCCTTTTCACACTTGAGGGAATTTTATTAAGGCAGCCCAGATTTAGCCTTGTTCACATGGGCATTTATTTATTTTGCTGCTTAAGGAGTTTAATTTGTCCTCCTTTACACTTTTATTCTTAAACAAAAAAATAAAAACAAAATTGAATATTCCTATTAGCTTGGGCTAATTAGGAATATTACAGTCCTCCCCTCCAAAATGTTGTTTGTCCTCAAGCAACTGATAAGGTGAGTCTTGCAACTCATCTCTTCCTCCATTGGTGTCATAAACCAAAGATAAGCTTCTCTCATAAGCTAAGTGATCACCAACCCATCCATTCATGACTTTTCCCCATAATGTCCTCATAAGATGCAAATAGCTCCTCCCATAAGGAAACAATGAATCACTTGAAACAACCATTGTTTTCCCAATGCCCTCCCTGAAATATAAGACAGAAAGTACAGGGAGTGTAGTCATCCCATGGGGCACCTGCATGCCTCCCCTCCTTCATCCATTCATCCCCATGAAAAGTACAAGCACATCATCAATATAGGGGATTAAAAAAATGCACAAACAAATAGAAATGTGTGCACAAGGAGGTGGATCATAGTCCCACATGTGGAACCAGCATAGGGCATCCCCTACCTGCATCCAACCAAGATGTGGTGAGTGGTTTTCCCACCACCTACTTGCTGCCCAAGTCATCTCACTATTACAGAAAATGTGAGATATATTTGGTGCCTTTGGGAAGCACCCATCATGAAAACAAATCTCCCTTTGCAAATCAAGGAAGTGGCCAAATTCAGAATTTGTGGTGGCCCAACAATTGCCATGATATTTAAAAAGTATATCACTCCTCCTTGGATTCATGGCCTCCAATAACATGGTGTAAGAATGCATGAAATCATAATATAAAACACATGTACTATGAAAATGCTCTCCACCAACAGTCCTCCTCATATCAATGGAGTGGTGCATAGATCTACTCTCTTCTTCAAGCGAAGAAAGAGAGGGCTGATTCAACTCTTCCTTAGAGTCATGTTGTTGCTCCAACTCCACAAGTTCCATGCATCTTTGACAATGTTGATATAGTTCTCCTTCAAATCCCTCCCAATAGTAGCTCCTCAAAATGATATTGTTGAGCTTCATGGAATAGGTGAGGCTAAATTTGAACTCTTCATAAGCCCTCTGTAGTAACTTCTCCTTGAGCTTGGAAGATCTAGACAAGAAGATCCTACCATGATTATAGATGACTCCATCAAGGACCGAATAGCTTCCTTCATGCAACCAGTCATCAAGAATCATGCAAGTATGAAGATCCTTGGAATATTCCACCAATAGTTGGGATTTCCAATAGGGATCTAATGTGCCCAACAATGACAGCGCTAATAGTGTTTCATCTGAAGTATCTGCCATGTTTTTTTCTTCCCCCTTGACATCTCCCATGCCAAAGGTACAAAGTGGAAGGTTACCAGACCTTCCTTGCTGCCCTCCTTGCTCATGCACATGCTCAAAAGAAGAAGGAAGCTCTTGGAAGTTAGTCTCCCATGGGAAGCTATCATCTATCCAAGACCTTTCTGTTTTTTCCAAAGCATGCATGTGAGACCACCATCTCTCTTCAAGTAGGGAAGAGTTTTCTTCAAGCAAGTTTGTCTTCTGATTCAAGTCTTGCCTCCCATGCTTCATGATGGTGTCATTCTCTCTTCTTGCAGCATGTCTTCTCAAAGCAATTTGAGAGGTGAGTATAGATAATTAGGTCAAAGGAAAAATGCCTTCCCTTCCTTTGTACCTCCCCCATACTCTCAGCACTGTATCATGACCTTCTAATGCTCCCTCCTCCTTTGGGTCTATGAAAGGATCATCAATGTATGAAAACATCTTTCATCAAATTTGAATCAGGTGGTCTTGCAAATGGCATACCACAGGATAATGATGTCTCATGGCTCATTCCCATGTGAACAACAGATGGGAACATTTAATGACTGCTTCCACTGCGCAAATCCATCTCAGATTGATGTGTGGAAGTACCATGAAACTTGGAGAGCCCTCTTAATGGTGTAAGAGTGCCTCTGATTAGAGCCCTTGCCCCATCTTCTGATAGTGGATCAATTGTGTGACCCCTCCTTTGTTCTTTCTCATTGTCTCTTAGCAAATACACATGCTACTCATGTCCTCCATATGGAAGAACCTTTGGAATTCCTTACAAAGGTGCAAGAATCCTTCTAATGGAAGCCGTTGCTTCATCTCCATCTCCACATGAAAATAGATCTACTCCTGCTTGCACAGCACTGGAGGATCTCCTCTGCTTTCTCTCTCCCTTCTCCTCATCAAATCTTATCACTAGTCTCCTAGTGAATCTTGCATAAGAAGAGATGTTTCTCCCTTTCAAAGAAGAGGACTCAAACAGCCACCGAGCATAAGCCTTCCCTTGAAGATGCAGCGCTGCTATTCTCAAGGCTCTTTCTTTTGATACTTGATGCAATTGCAAGTATGTGTCAAGCTTCTTTACCCAAGACTTGGATGAGTCTTTAGATGATCCATCAAATGTAGGTAGAGAGAATCTACCCAAAGTGTGTTGCATGCACCATTCCCTTCTACTGTAGTTGCTGGATCTTTCTTCTTTGAGTTGAAAGAACTTCAGGAAACTGAGATGCTCCTTGAATCTCTCTGATTGAGATTCATATTCTTGGAGATAATCACCAATATATTCCTCCTTTGGTGTCCCTCCCTTCAGTTTACGCATAGCTTGAGAAAGAGTTTTTGAGAACTCTTCTTTCTGCAAGCTTTCAGATAAAGGGTTTGGACCCTTTACTTCTGTGTCTTCGGTGTGACCAAATTTCTTCATCAGTATTTTCCTCCCATGAAAATACATATTGGCTCTTCAAAAAGGTAGAGCACAGGCTGTGCCAAGAAATTTGCTCTGATACCACTGTAATATCCCAAAATTGGATCTGTCAGCAATGCATGATTAGAAAACGCATTTTCCAGTAATGTATGCAACATAAATGAAAGCCAGCACTTGGATCCCTTAGATCTGAATATCTAAGTCCTAAATCCAAGAGGGTATCAAAAATAAATCCTTCTAGGTGGGTTAAACATATCTCCCACACCTAGTTCCCTTGAAAAGTACCTAAAGGAGGGACTGTAGCAATATAAAAGAACACTGCCCATAAAATAATGCAGTTCCAGAGAGCAGTAGTAGTAGGCCAATATGATAGCTTGAAAATAACTTATACAATGATAAATCAGATTTACAGCAAATCCCAATCAATGTACAGGAGAAGGAAAGAGACTTTATGGAGAAAAACCATCTAAAAGAGGTGCTGCAACAAATGTATTTCGCTACAAAGACATGACAGCGTTATTTTTATGAGTAAATAGCAGCTGTAGGTTACAACTCAGATCTAGGATAGATCTTTGTACAAGATATTAGATCTATATCAGATCTGTACACTAGACTGTCTCTATTTTACATAACCCTTGGGGTTTTCAACAAAACATGAAGCATAGAGAGTAGATCTGAGATCTACTGCAACAAATATGCAGAATGATTCAGAATTACTGAAGCAGATGTAGCAGTGAATAAAATAGATTTGAAACATACATGGATTAGTTGGCTAATCCATGGAGCACCACAATGAGAGGAAGACTCCTCTACACCAGAGATCTCTCCTCCAAATAGTTTCCAAACACCCTGCAACTCTTCTCTTGCAAAATAACGTAGATCTGGGGAAAAACTGCGTTGTAAGCTTGAAGCACAGGTTGGCCTGATACCAAGATCAAGATCTGAAGCCCAAATTTCTAATACACTCTTCCAGGAGGTTAAAGGACACACTCACTGAGAAGAGGCACTAGTATAATCTAGATCTGCGCAGATCTAGTCTCCACTTGCTGCAGCTCACTGAAACAAGTAAACCCCAACAGGATTTACGCTGTCTAAGGGATATGGAGCTTGGCCAAATGCCTGATAGTGGACCAAGAATAGCAAGACTCTTCCAAAATTCCTCTCAAGGAAAGAGGAGGATTCCTAAACAGGAGATCCTTGCGCTAAACAGTACAATTCTCAACTAAACAACTAGAGAATGAGGAGTGTCTAAACAGAAAAATCCTTTCAATACAATATGTTCAACAACCATCTCATGCTGCTCTCCTCTTTCATCTATAGGATGAAAGCCTTGTAAACCCTAAACCATCTCAAAAGGTTTAGCTCCTTTCACATTGGAACCCTTCAACTAGAATTGCGTTGTTCCTCTAGGTTCATTGCATCTGGACAACGTTGTAGATTTGGTCCTGTTGACCCAGTCAATTGTCACAATCCCTTTTCACACTTGAGGGAATTTTATTAAGGCAGCCCAGATTTAGCCTTGTTCACATGGGCATTGATTTATTTTGCTGCTTAAGGAGTTTAATTTGTCCTCTTTTACAATTTTATTCTTAAACAAGAAAATAAAAACAAAATTGAATATTCCTATTAGCTTGGGCTAATTAGGAATATTACAACCCCGCACGTAGGAGAAGAGGTGCCAAGGGATTTTGGACCTAGATATTGAATGGTTGTCGACACATTCATGGCAGGAACATGGGATATATCGATTTACAAGGGATGCAATTAAATCCCAAGTGCAGAGCAAGTAAGCTAGCATGGGACTATCTCTGTGATAACAAGGCTGAGGAGAATTCAAGGTATAGAAGGGAAATGGTAGTTAAGGAGGATGAATTCATCACATAGTGACAACTGAATGAGGTCAACGAAGCTAAGTCTGACCCCTATATATTCAGCCGCTCCATGGATCTGATGGACAATCAAGGCAATATAGTCAACAATATTGGTTGGATTTTGTCGTTGAGGCAGTCTCTGGCCAGTGTTGTGAGCAGTGAAAACGCATGGATTGTGATGAGCTATGTTCTATGGGGTATTGCTGAGGAGAGGAATGTGTGTGGTGGAGCGTGGGGATTGATAATTTTCATGGAAATATGGGAGGTGATTTTGTTGAGAAAATCAGGTTGTGATTCATGTTTTGGAGCCTATGAGAATTACAGTCTATGGTCAAGAGTTGGATGCATTATTTACCTTCGACCTTCTACCTCCGAGAGCTCAGGGGTGAAGAAACTTGGGGTTACCTGCATGCTGTGGTTCTATGTTAAATTTGAATCCGAGCTGTTGGAGGGGAGCAGTGGGAACACTAACTATTCCCCTACTTGCTTGCCGGCGGGGGTGGAACTTAGTAACTGTGAGTTTGGGGGAAAGAAGTTTGATTTGAAGGTGAGCAGTGCTCCTCCTGAGAAAGAATTTGTGGTGAGGGTGAAGTTGAAAGGCCCGAGGAAAGTTAGGGGACTGAAGGGAGTAGAGTGGTTTGCACCCCTGGGACAATTAGCTATGGTTCTAAGCTACCGAAAGGGCAAGATATAGTTAAAATTTGGGAGTCATTTGGTGGAAGTAAGTGTTGTAGGCTTCTTGCATAATTATTTCGGAGGACAACGGTGAAAAATTGGATGGATTCCCAAAGCAATTCAAATGGGGGAAGTTCGGCTACGAGGCCATGGGGATGTCGCAGACCCAGGTATGCTTGTGGGCATTGCAAAGGAGGAAAAGTACACGAATCGAGGTTGATTGACTGTGAGAAATGCGCCTCTAAACTCGAGGAAATCTGCATGAGGATACAAATTATTCATATTAGCTTACATCAACAGCATCAAGACATGCTCAATATCCAAGAGTGGAACATGGCCAAAAGTGAAAAAATTAAACAAATGAATGACAAAATTGATGTGCTTCAACGTCAACTGGATGAGCTCAAATTCGAACAGAGCAACAAGAGCAGGGAGGAAGACATGAAAGGCCCGAGATTAGATCTAAATATCTCGGCTGATATGGAAGAATGACCTGTTGTCTAGTAGTTTTTGTGTCTATAGTTTTTTGTTGTTTCTATGAAATATTGTAAATGCAGGCTTATAATGAAGCAATATTTATGAATATATAGTTGTAGGATAGTAGTTAGGATCTATAATAGAATTTTTGTAAAACGGAAATTCCTTGAAGTAATATACCAACAAATGGAGCCTTCAGTGGAAATGAAATGTAAATGTAAATCACCTGGTTACTAGCCGAGAATGGGCTCAGATTAATATATAAGTATACTCTTTTCGGTTGAAAATAAAAGATAAAAATATATATGAAATAATTAATAAATTAATTAAGTAATAGCCATTAATTATTAATCCTCGATGGGGGTGTCAATGCATGGGGATGTGGGGATTGGGGTGGGTGCCTGACACCCCAGTGATCCTCTGGGAATTTCACGAGGAGAAACATGGCACCTAAGTGGCATGCACCCTTGTGTGTGAGAGGAGCTCCATGGCACTTGACAATTATTCTATTTAATGGAATTCAGGTGGATTAACAATGTCGTGGTGTCGTTGTGGGAAAGAGAGTTAATTTGTTGGTTGTGGGTTTTTCATACTAGTATGGGATGGACATGGGAACGCTTTTAAACTACATTTTCTATGTAGGGTGGAGAGGACAATGGGGATTGTTGTATGTGCATCTTGATAATGGTTGTTGAGGGAGGCTTTTGTTGTGTCCCTGAAGGATGGAGTGGAGGACCATCGTTTTGAATGAAACCATTTGGGATCTTGGAATACGGTATGGTTATTTGAAGCTCTCCAAAGAGAGTCAATTAATTTTGTATGGTGAGTTTATGTTGTCGGTGCATCAGTATTGCTATAGAATGAGTTGTGGAAAATCCATGCCTAGAATGAGTTAAGAAATTGTGGTTCTCTCCCTTGGTCTATTTCTTTCTTATATGAAGAGTTTGGTTTCCAAGCTATTGTAAGGTGGTGTTGGGTGCTAGTTTTCGTTCATGGAAGTTTGAACCTTTTGTGTCATTTTTGGGTTGTGGGGGGTTTGTTATTATATTAGAGGGTTGAGGGCCTTATACTAGGGGAATTGTGCCCAACTTCACCCCTGTCTGGTTTGGAAAGCCTTTCACTCCCTAGTAGCATCCGTTATGTATCCATTTCAGTGGGGGGAAATGAAGCCAAGAGGTTTGATGTTCTAGTACTGAGTTTATTGGAGTTGTGTTTGAGCTCAATCAACCTCCTTCTATATAAACTGGGAGGTCTTGAGCTTGTTGTATCTTGGTGGGTTAGCACAAGAACTTATGGAGTTGGTCATAACCGGGAACTAACTCGAGGTGCATTTTACAGTCACCAACATTTAAGTGCCTCAGTGGTGTCCAATGGTAGCCTCCCAAACCATCGTGGGGGTCCTCTTGGTTTTTATACACAGTATTTTGTAATGATAAGGCTTGTTGGTTCACTAAATAGTGTGTGGTGCTCTTGTTTGTGCTGGAATATCTATATTTTTTGGGTTGTTAACTTTAATTTTGCATGGGGGGTGGATTGGAGGAGCATCATCATCAACAAGAGACTGGCCTAGTTGAGAATGCACCACCAATGAGGACGAGTGAGAACATAAATGGGAGAAAGGGGGATACATGGGGGGCATATGCGAGTAGATCAAGGATGGGGCAAGGTTGTATACCCGAACCCTACTCAGCCATTTGGCACTACATCCATCCCACCCTTACATAATGATATCAACAATATTCTGCTGAAAATTACTATCACTCTGGACTAACTCAGTCAACCTCATCATGATGATTGAAATGCGGTCATAAGTTTCATGAACAATATTTAGTGCAACCAATGGCAGACGCATGATAGCTTAGTTATCCTGATGAGGGGGTAGAGGCGTATTGAAGAGAAGAAGGAGTGGCTTGAAGGCAAGTTGGCCCATATGGAGAAGCAAGTCCATTGTGATTTCAAGCCTCGTCCATCTCTTGGCTTGGGACTAGACCACCGTGTTCTAGTTAATTACTTTGATTTCTAATGGTCGTTGGCGGTATCTTAATCTTGCAAGTTTTTTTGTATTAATTTCTTTTCTTGTTCTGGTTTTCTATGTTATTTTGGAAGTTTGCCTTATATATAGTGTTTCACCTACTAGCCAATAAATCTAGTAACTGTGAGGATAGCAAGATTTTGAGAAGTTGTCCTTTGAGATGTAGTTTTTTGCCTTAATAGAAACTCTTTCATTCACAATTTTTATTATTATTAATGTTATTAATAAAATAAATTAAGAAAAATGGTTTTATTATGAAGAAAAAACCTATTATTCTATTAAAAGAAAAGCTACATTTTACATGTGCTTACCGCACGCATAGTGACCTAGATAATTGTACTCATAACATGAAAAAATTCTATAAATAACATAATTATGTTTACCGAGATAAACTAAGTTTCCCTTGTTTAATTTTCCTCTTTTGAACTTTTTTCCATCCCCCAGAATTTGGATTGGTAATTACAATTTCCATTTCTTCTCCTATTGATTTTAATGGTACTTTTTTGTCTAAGTCAGAATTCTCAGATGAGTGAGTTCACTTTTTTCTACCTGCTTCTTGGTTGTTGCATAATTCCTCATGTTGTTTTCTGGAATCCAGGATCACTGCTAAATCATTGGCTTTCTCAGCATGACTTTCAGGATGATTCTACTTGTTTTCACCCTCCTTCAATTAGGGACCTTATTGTTTATGTTCTTCTTCTTGTTGATGATTCTCATCCAATTCTTTGTTTTCATTTTCTGAAGAAACCGAATCTAGAATTTTCCATCCCTTTGGCTTTTGTGATTTTGTCTTTGCCCTTTTTTTGCTTGGGGGAATCTATTATGTGAGTGCCATGTCTGATGAAAAATATGGCATCTAAAAGACGTATTTTCGAAATATAACAATTAAGTCCACTTAAAACATTTATGAACCAAATTCATGTGATATGATAGGCCTTTACTAAGGTTTATCTCAACACAAATCCTAGAAAAAGTAAAGGTACCTTTTTCCATTCTACCTTGATCCATCTTTAGAAATTTCCCCAATGTGTTTCCCATACCTTATCAAACTTCGCGGTGCTAAAAAGGGAGAGGGAGTTTGTGTAGTCTTACCCATACTCGTATCTTCGTAACCACCATTGTTGTAGCAATAAAATTTTGAAACCATGGAGTTGTGAAGAGACCCGCCCTTCCCCAAAACCATGGTCCCTCGTTTAAAACAAAATCCAGATCTTCTTGATTATAAAACTAAACCACAAAAACATCTTCGAACACAGGTAAATATCACATTTATTGGTCCAATTTGTGAATACCTACTAATTTATATCTTCTAACTTGGGCCATAAACCATTGAATATGCAGATAAAAGCTTTGGTTTGAAGAGTTGTGAAAATACCACTTACTTGTGACAAATTTACTAACATATCTGGTGCTTTTTCCAATTGTTCAACGAGATAAGGACATGGAGTTGACAGATTTGGGTATTGTTCATCTGGTGTAGCAACTTCCCTTTCATGACATCCTTGAATGAGGTTGGACACTTAATTTTTATCGTAGACGAAGTAGATCCAAATGGGTTACTCATTCCTGGAGCTCCACCCCATAACCTCAAATTTAAGATAATTGTAGCATTATTATCTATGCCATAATCTTTTAGTTGGATGACATCTTGTAATGATCTACATTCATGAATCATTATATGTAGATTTGTCTATATGCCCAAATTATTGTAGAACTTCTTTTCAACTCTATCAACAGATCAAAGGGTCGAACCCCAAAGAGGAGTGATTTCCCATTTAGGGTTTTCACAAAGATTTGAAAAGACTCCTCCATATCCAAATTTGAATTGTGTATAAGATGCCTCTAACCATAAAAATGGAGAGACCCAAATATGAGATCTAGGTTGAAAACATACCAAAAACCTACTACCCAGTCAATCATACAACTTCTATTTGAAGCAATCCAGATCCAGTTCCTTAGAGGTGAAGAGAGATAATAATACACACCCCACATCCCTGTCAGACATTGGATCTATGAAACACCAGTCGTATAGCAAATATGTGAAATTTTGGATCATACCTACAACCAAAGTGACTTCAATCGCTTCTGGTTCTCATACCTTTGCAATTTCCAAAAAAAATCGACACCCATTTCGCATAAGGAAAGACAAAAACGTCTTTGAGTTTTTGTGAGCTTGAAAGAGGACAAAAAATCTTCAAGAGCAAACTGAAACTTCCATGTCCATGAATTGGCTTATGCCAATCAAACCATATTTCATTTGTATGGTTGACGAAAGCCTCAAGAGTCAACTATGGGCTAAAACCTAACAACTTTCATAAACCCTAGCATTCCTCATTTTGCCCCCAACTTTTTTATCCCCTCCAATTAAAAAAAATAGTTATTATTAAATATTAATTTATTTATTATAATTAATTTATTATTAATAATAATTAATATACATATTAATATAAATTAATTAGAAATGATAAAAAATAATTTAATTTATTGTAAATTATTGATTAAAATAAATTATTAGATAATTAATAATATTCTACATTCGAAAAAGAAGGTTGCACATATTTTAAAATTAAAATTAAAATAAATCAACACCAAAAATATAATAATTTAATATACAAGTAATGTTATTTATCTATATCGATTAAAAATATATAATTAAAAAAAAAATAAGTTTCACGTTAAAATCTCTCTCTCTCTCTCTCTCTCTCTCTCTCTCTCTCTATAGATAATAATTAACTCATTTAATGATATAAAATACTATTTTTAAATAAAAAAATTAAGATCAAAGTAAAAAATTAAATCACAACGTTCTTGAAAAAAAAATGAATTTAAACTCTTTAAACCACTTCTCATATTAAGATTTAAATTCTTAAATATAAATATTTCATATTTATATTTTAAAATGAAGGTTTAAAAACTAAAATATTTGTAGAAAAAAATAAATCTCTACATTTTAATTATTTATGTTTTTTTATATATATTAATTTTTTAAATATAAATTATTTCGAAAAATATGAAGATTTATTTATTTCATAATATCGTCACATTATGTGATTAGGAAGGTGCCTCTCAAGGTGTTAATTTTTGGCAGTTCAATGACAAATTCCAATTAAAGGATTAGATTCCTCTTTTCAAGAGAACTAATTTTGTCTATTGAAGCACTTAATTTGGACAAGGGAAAGTGTATTTTTGAAGAAAAACTCACATGTTTACAAAAGGAAAGGTCTACCCAAAAGATAAATTGGACACCCATGGATGGCTATAAATACAAGTCAAGCGACAATCATTTGGACAATCATCATGATCGTTCTTGTTTCTTTGGTTTGGCTCAAACAATTCTGAGGCCAAGTTGCGAAGTTTGATTCATACAGGTCTGAGATTTTAGGGTATGAAGCTCGCACATGTGTTTAGGGTTTTTCTTTCCAGGCGCAGGCATGCTTCAGGAAAATTTCGGTCACAATCACAAGAACACAGGCTCATGCCTGTGGTTGGAGGGTTTCAACTACACGCACCACTCTCTGCGTGCGGTTGGAAGTTAGGGTTTGAGTTTTACAGTTGACCACAGTTTTCGACAGTTGACCGCAGCCAGTGATAATGACAATTGACAACATGATTTTGAATTTAAGTTTTAGATTATTAGCATTGTTGGGTTCATCTCATGGATGTTATTTGGTTTTTTGTTGGATAATTTCATGGATGAAGATATGGATCATTGTACTCTCTCTTTGTTGAATCATTCAATGACAATCTAATACGAAGAAGAATTTGAAATGGTTTTCCCCGTAGTGGATTTTTCCCTAGTATCTGACCAATCCTGATGTCTCTATGTGTGAATGTTTTTCTTCTATTGTTCTTTTATGTTATGTTGCATTGATGCTAATATTTTTATTTCTATATAATTTCATATGTTGCTGAATAATGTGGTAAAACTGAATAATGTTATGATGTTGTGGGGTGAATTTAATATGTAAATTGAGAAATGTAATTATCTAAAGCAAAGAACAATATAGCCCTAAGAAAAATTAACATGGTATCAAAGGCGGGTTGAAGAAAATTCATTGAAGATCACCCCTATGAAGACACCATTGATGGAAGCAAGAGAATATGAAGGAGACCTAAAATAAGGCAAGGGTTTGAAGGAAACCCTAGGCAATCTGGTTATTAGGGTTTGATGGATGATATAAGGTTAGGGTTTGGAACAAACCTTGGGATAAAATGATGGGTTGAGTTTTTTAGTTTTGAAACATGATCAATGTGAAGATGTTTTAGCCTTGTGCCAGGTTTGATGGCCTTGGTTGTTGATGAAGTCGATGGAAATATGGAAGGAAACATTGTTATGAACAATATTAACTCTTGAAGTCTGGTTCAAGAAGGATATGATCACTTCTCGTTAACGATAATTACCTTTCATATTTGTGTTAATTCTTTGTAATACTATTCTTTATTATATTTATTGTTTTGCTCATACTTCATGCATGAATATTTGAGTATATGTAAACTTCTAACCTCCAGATGAGATATGATAAGTGGATACTTCTTGAGGATCATCTAAGGTGTAGGAAAAGATAACTAGTGCAGGAAGAGAAGAGCTATTATTTCCCATGACAAGTAAGTGATACGAAGTGCAAAGGTATCTGAATGTTATAAGGTATGTATAGTATATTTGTTCAAATACAATATTGGATGGCAAGGTAAGCCCTAATTTATGATGGGAATATCACCTTCATGAATGACTCATATATGCATATCAAAGTAACACTATAAGTAAAATACTTTTTAGCGAAGGCTTTTTGCGGTAGCCCCTATAAAAAGAGCCCAAAAATCCTTTTGTTGCGAAGGTCACTAGCGGAGGTGGGCGGGCGGATGTGTTAGCGGATGTTTTTTGAACGGTGCGTCTAAAATATACAAACACATCAGTGCTTTACTATCCATACAACCACCGGTGCTACAAATAACGTGGTGCACCATCGAAAATTTATTTTTATAAAATAAAAATAAAACACGGTGCAATAAATAACATAACGCATCGGTGCTTGAACAGTCGATAGCACCGGTGCCCTTCACATAGTAAAATTTCTCAGTGCGTACTAGTAAGGAGCACTCCTATAGTTTTAAATTTCATAGAAATGAAATTCTATTTTCTAGTGAAACCTCGGTGTTGTACACTTAACAAAATGCCCTAGGGCATCTTCTAAAGAGCACCACTAGCGGTTTTTAAATTCTAAAAAAATAGTGGTGCTATAGTAAAAAAACAGCACCGTTGTGGTACCTTTAGAGAAAATCCCTGGGGCGTCTCAAGAAAATCACCACAATATTTTTTAGTTAAAAAATAATGTGATGCTTTTGGATATATCCCGCATCAGTGCATTTGGAGAAAGTTAAATAAAAAAAAACCCTCCCGACTGTAATTTTCATTTTTATAATCGACATTGTGAGAGAGCTCTAAAGCACTGGTGCCACTCTTGCCACATGCAAGTGCCCTGACGTCGGTTCTGCTCTTGCTCACCATCCTTCCATACCATGCTCACTGTTTGAGTTTTGAATTTTTTCAAACCATCCTAATATATATATATATATATATATATATATATATATATATATATATATATATATATATATGTATGTATGTATGTATGTATGTATATGTATATGTATCCATAATGCCTCCCCGATGACAAAATGTCGAGGTAATGTCTATATTTATTTGTAATATATATTTTTAGAAGATTAGAATTGTAAATAAGGCTAAATTTGCCTTTTTTTCTTTTTCTTTTTCTTTTTTTTTTCACCGTGCGGTGTGTTCGATACGTTCGACTTGCACCGATAGCGATGTGCCTTGTAAATTTACAGGGTGCATCATAATTTGATGCATGAACGTAACACACCAACGTTGTTACAATGTGTTTTGTAAACTAAAACACATTGGGATTGATGCGACATATTGTACGTAGGTGCTTCATGTTCTGTGTGTTTATATTTACTAAATGCACTGCAAAGTTAATATTTAAAAATATAGCCATAGCTCGATGCGTTCTATAACTTGAACGTTATATACTGGTGCAAAAAGGTTATATGTGTGTACTAGTGCACAAGTGTGTCGCACCGCTATAAAAATTTCAATTTGTGAATCGACAACGGTGCGTCATACTTATGTGCACACTAATAGTGGTGCAGTTATAGTTGAAAGCCCACCAACGCCAGTGCATGACTGTGTTTTGTGCACACAGGTGATTTTTTTTTTTTAATTTAAAGTTATGTTTCCATATTTATAAATACATGTTTCATTTAATTAAAAAAAATAAATTGTATTTTATGTATGAGGTTGTTGTATTTTATATGTGAATCATGCAACAGAGATGTCGGTAGAGGGACCACCAGTAGGTAAACCCATACAATATGGTCTGAACATGGCAAGCCAAAGAGAGGGAGAGAAATTTATACCCTCTACCTATTACTGTAGTGACCCAAGCGCTCTTTAGGAATGTAGGCCTCCTCAAGTACTATGAAAAGGCTACATCCCTGAAGGCACACTCTGTTTTACTGGCACATCTAATCCGTCGATGGAGTGCCCAAGAGCAGGCTTACCTTGTCAGCCCTACGATGTGGTATAGGCCCGCTGAGGAGGAAATATAATTTATCATTGGCCTATCTAGGAGAGGGAGGATTTTCCCCAATTCCCCGATGTCCATGATGGTGTTGCAACTGAGATTTAGCTTGCATACACTCAGAGATATGTCGGCCCTCATGTGATTCGTCCATCAGATTTTTAGGTGAGTGGTGGGAAACTAAAGACTTCTCCTTTTGTTGTAAAGGAGGTTAGGTCCCTCTCGTTATTAGTTACGACCATTTTGCATTGTAGTAGAGATGGGCTATGTATTAGTTTCTCTCTTTTGTATTATGTTGATTCTTTTATTCAGATGCCACGTTGCATCATATGGTCTGCCATTTTTTGAGGCATTTTTGCATGACTTTTGATAGATGTCGTGCATTGAGACATGAGAGGGAGACCATCCCTTTCGCTTCCAATATTTTTTGTTTATTTTTTGAGAGGTTTCCAGAGACAAGGCCTACATTTGACCTTCGCCGTCATAGGAATATAAATGAGGTCTGTATGTGCATGTGGGGGCAGATGATGCCCAAAAGGGGAACCATGCATTTGTCACATTGGTGTTTTTGTATGCGGGGATTGATTGGAGAGGGTATCCAAACATATTCTTCACAATGATTGAGCCTTAAGATGATAGAGGTAATATTAGTGTTTTATTTAAATTAATCGAGTTTCATTTTCTTACAGTTTTAATGAATTAGAATAAAATTTATTCTAGCATGGTCTTTAACTTGTTTTATTAATTTTTTTAATGAAATTGTCTAATCAATTTTTTGTACTACATATTTTGTAGGCATTGACACATTTGATGGGGATATGCCTCCTCCCCCACCGGATGTTGGATGAGATGAGGAGACGGGCGAGGCCTAAGAGGGTGAGGCACATCCTCAAGGGAGCATGGGCGTATGGCACCATAGGCATGGTTTGCGAGTTCATATGGATTTCTAAAACATATTATCTAGAGTTTTGTTTGATGTAGGAGTCTTCCCTGTGAATGCTCGAGATATCACCGCGAATACTAGTTTCATGGGTCTAGACAAGGACTGTCCGCGGGAGATGATGTCTCTTATGTGGCATATCATCGGAGCTAGTAGGGTACTGACAATGATGAGGGGTTCAGGCCAACAACATGATGCAATGAAAGATACATCAAATGAGGATGGTGATGATTATGATGATGAGGGTGGTGATGATTATGATGATAAGGGTGATGATCATTATCATGATGATGAGGGTGGAAATCATAATGCTTCTAGTAGTACCACCCCACAGTATTATGGTCGTCATGGTTTTGGTGATCCATCTATAAATACACCTCCTCATTTGCCAATGATGAGATGCCAGAGATAGACAATGTGCCTCATGTTTCTCCTAACAAAGCAAAACAACCACCTCCTCCTCCACCTCTGAGTTTTCCAGACTGTGTTGAGGGCGCAGACTTTGTAATATCCCGAAATAGAATAAAAAAGAATATTGAACAATAAACTAGAAATTGCAGTAAACATAATTACATCAAACATATGAGCAGATCAGCTGAGTCATTTTATTACATTCAATAGCATATATGAAGTACAAATTGCTTGAAGAAAAGACACTCAAGCTAGACAAAAAAGCCTGAAATGGCCCTAAACCTCAGCACATGATATGTTGTTGCTGCAACAGTGGTGAGAATGCTGCCACTACGCAGTCCTGTTGGAAAATACAACTGTGTGGAAACTAGGAATGCGTAGATCTGCTGATTGGGTGCCCAAAAATAGCCAAGATCATAGATCTGATCTTTCTAACACTTTTCCAAGATAACCCAGAAAGGGTTTCCATAAACGACAATAACTAAAAATGAAGCCCTAAGGTTGATTTACGCACTGCAGATGGGAGACTACTGGGAGGTGGTTGAAATGATGAGAAATATGTTGTTACTCCTCCCAATCAACTTCCCAAATGAAGGGTTTCTCCCGTCACTAGATGCCAATCTAAGAAACTTGGGTTATTTCTCCTCCAATATATCTGCCCTCCTGGATTGTGCGATTCCTGAAAGAGACTACGCTGCTGATAGGGGATGAAGTATATCTTGATGCATGATGATGAAATGCAGCTCAAGAACCTTTCTTTAGTGGGCACTCGAAGTCCCCCGAGGATAAGGGTGGGATTTTCGCTTGGAAACACCCGTGTGCTAAACAACACAACAAACTTAGCTAAACAGCTGAAGCGTGCAAAAATTCATAAAAGACAATTCATAAACAATATTCATAATGATTTATATGGCTGTCATCCCCTTCCTTATATTCTTGTGATCCCTCACCCTCTTGGCCCCACACAATAATTATGCTACACACATGACCACTAACCTCCATTATGACTATGTTGTCCTCCATTGTCTCCACTACCTCCATGAATGTGTTGTTGATTTGGTCCAATTGACCCCATCCACATGCACTGACCCACATTCACATGAAGAAGTGGTTTATTCATCTTGAACCTATATATATGCATTGATCCACATTCACATTAAGAAGTGGCCTTATTCCTACTAAAGGGATTTATGGGTCCCTCTACCCTCATGGTTCATCTATCTTGTTGAAAAAAACAAAAATTAATATTCTAATTAGCTAAAAGATAATTAGGAATATTACAGTCCTCCCCTATCAAATGTTGCTTGTCCTCAAACAACTACAAGGATGGATGCTGCAAAATATTCTCTCCTTACCAAGTGGCATCCTCATTCGGAAGGTTCCTCCATCGAACCAGATATTCTTTGATCACCCCGTTTCTTAGATTCCTCTCCCGAGTATCCAAGATAACTTTCGGTTGTAAAACTAGATGGCCCTCATCATCAATAGGTGGGAGCTCCATAGTGGCAAATGCATGTTGTCCAGTGGCCTTATTGAGGCATGAGACATGAAAACTATTGTGGATCTTACTCCCAATGGGAAGCTCCAACTCATATGCTACTTACCCAACACGACGGATCACCATGTATGGCCCATAGAAACAGGGCTTAAGCTTCTCATTCCCCTTCTCCTTTAGCGTAGACTTCTTGTAAGGCTGAAGACGGAGATAGATGAAATCATCTACCTCAAAATGTCTCTCCACCCGAACTCAATCTGCATATGAATTCTGCTAATTTTGGGTTGTAGCAATGTTGTCCTTAAGAGAACGGAGTATATCCTGACTCTCTTGGATCCACTCTCTGGCTCTAGGAGCCTTTCTTGCTCCAAACATCACATAAACAAATGATAAATCATCATAACCATATAGAGCCCGAAATGGAGGCATACTGATCGACATATGAAATGTCGTATTGTAGCAATATTCTCCCAAGTGGAGCTAGCGTAGCCATGCTCTCTGCTGCCCCGAAACATAGTTTCTCAAGTAGCCTTCCAGCCACTTGTTTACTATCTCTGTCTACCCATATATTTGGGGTTGATAACTGATACTCGGTGTCAACTAGGTACCCACCAAACGGAAAAGCTCCTTCCAAAAGCCACCCATGAAGCGGTTATCTCTATCACTAACTGTGGTCTTAGGAAGACCATGAAGTCTGAAAACATCTCTAAAGAAAAGCTCAGCCAATTGTGAAGCAGTGTACCATGAGGAGATGGCAAAGAAATGTGAATACTTTGTTAGTTGATCAATGACCACAAAGATACAATCCTTTCCCTACACTGCTGGCAAACCGGTAATGAAGTCCATAGAAATGCTCTCCCATTTCCCCTCTGGAACAGAAAGTGATTGTAACAACCCTGCAGGATGGTTGTTCTCTCCTTATTCCTCTGGAAAACTACGCACTCCTTGATATGTTGTAGCACATCCTCCTTGAGACCCTTCCATGAGAATCTCTCCTTGATGGCCCGGTATGTCTTTGTGAAACCTTGGTGGCCTGAGAGTGGTGAATCATGTGTTGCATGAAAAATATTCTCATTGAGCTTAGAATCTATAGTCAACAAGATCTGGTCCAAGTAATAAATGACCTCCTCCATTACTCTATATTTTTCATCAGTCACCTACCCATCTATTATCTCACGTGTGGAGCGGTCTTTGGAATACTCCACCGATAGTTGGGCCTTCCAATATGAATCCACACTCATCAAGGACAACGTTGTTGGTCTTCATGATAAGGCATCAACTGCCACATTGCTCTTCCCTTTGACATATTCAATGTCAAAGTCATATGCCTGAATTTTGCTAACCCATTTTTGCTACCTCTCTTGCAGCTACTTCTGCTCAAGAAAATACTGAAGATTGTTGTGATCAGTCTTTACTTGGAATTTGTTTCCTACCAGATACTTCTTGAATTTTTCCAATCCATGCATAATGGCCAGCATCTCCTTGTCATATGTGGGATACAACCTCTCATGTGGCAACAACTTCTGACTCTCAAAGGCTATGGGATGGCCCCCCTGCATCAAGACTGTACCAATACCCTCCCCTGAAGCATCACATTCCAACAAAAAGGGTTGGCTGAAATCTAGCAATGCCAACACTGGATAGTTGCTCATCACCTCCTTGAGCCTATCAAAGGCCCTCTGCGCAATGTTTTTCCAACCAAAGGCTCCCTTCTTGGTCAAATATATGAGTGGTGCTACTAGTTGGGAGAAAATTTTGAAAAACTTTCGGTAGTAGGTGCAGATGCCTATAAACCCCTGAATTTATATTACATTCTTTGGCTTTGTCCAATCCTGAATAGCACGGATATTTTCCTCATGGACCCTTACTCCATCCACTCCAATGATGTGGCCTAAATAAAGCATCTTTGTGAGCCCAAACTAACATTTGGATAGCTTGGCATATCAATGTTTATCTTCCAAAATGCGTAATACTGCCTCAATATGTTGTTGATGCTCTTCCCATGTGTGATTGTAGATGAGAATGTCGTCAAATAAAATCAACACATATTTCCTCAACTAACCACGGAATATGTGGTTCATACAAGACTAAAAAGTAGCTGAAGCATTGGTTAGCCCAAAGGGAATTACCAAAAACTCAAAGTGGCCATAATGACATCTAAATGCAATCTTGGGGATATCCTAATCCCTTACCTTGATCTGATGGTACCCCGACCTCAAGTCAATCTTTGAAAAAAACTTCGATCACCTCAGCTCATCCATCATCTCATCGATCTTGGGAATCAAGTACCTATTCTTCATTGTCTTCTTATTCAAGGCTCTATAGTCAATTCACATCCTTAAGGTACCATCCTTCTTCTTCACCAAGACCACAGAAGAAGCAAAAGGACTGGTGTTGGGTCGTATATGTCCTAAAGCAAAGAGCTCCTGAATAGATCTCTCAATATCATCCCTGTAACCTTTGGGGTGCCTATAGGGTGTGTTGATTACTCAACAGTATCACCAGTAATCATCCAACTCAATAGTATGTTCAAACACCCGGTCTGGTGGCCTTCCCAGTGGAATGTCCCCAAATAATGTAGAGTAGCAGTCTAGAATATACGACACATCAGAGTAGATTGATTTTTCGTTGCCTCTTGCCTCCGACATACGCAGTTCTACTACCCATTCTATGTCTCCTCTGCACAAATCAGCCTCCATCCTATGTGTTGAGACTACCTGAGGTGGATAGGTGTGCATGCCCCTGATCATTTGGTGTTTACCGCTATTCTTATTTGTCCATTCCATCTCCAAGGTCTCCCAATCTGTGGTGACCTTTCCTAGTGTGATCAACCAGTGTACACCCAATATCACATTGGTTTCAAGAATATCGACCACAAAGAAGTGATCTGTAAATTTGTATGTCCCCAAAGTTACAGTCAATGTCGGAACATACTTCTCACACTACAAGGTTCTAGCTCCTGGAACCAAAACTAAGAATCCTTCAAAATCATATGTGGGTATGCCTCTCCTCTGCACTAGTTGGGTCTCAATAAAAATGTGCATAGCCCCACTGTCTATCAATACTAACAGTCATTTCCCCTGAACTGTGCCTTAGAATCTCAATGTCAGATACTTGGGAACTCCCCAAAAAGTTTCAAGGGCCCCTCCATTTGAAGAAAATGCTCCATTTTCACCTCCTGGTGGTGGTGGATCCTCTCCTGGTGCCGCAACAATGGTGTCCCCTTCTAGCTCCTCCTCTGCTTCCTATTCACTATCGGAGAACACTTCAATATAATGTGCCTTTTCAGCAGCACATCGATGCCCTGGTGCCCATGGTTCTTGGAAAGTGAACCAAAGCTTCCTCCTCCTCAAATCTCTCTTGATATCATCACTAAGAGGTCCTTTGGCTTGGTTCCATTTTGGGGCTGGAACCTTCATATATTTCCCCTTTGACTGGAATGTGGGTTTTTGCTGGAATGTAGCTCTTGCCCTTGGAAAAGCATCTTGTAAGTCTCTAGCTCGCTCAATGGCATATTGGAGTGTAGTTGGTCTAGTGGAATTTACTAACCCATGAAAAGGCTCCGCTAGTCCATCAATGAACATGTATACCCTCCTAGCTGCGGACAGATCTAGCACCATGACAGAAATTTTCAGGAACTCAAAGATATAAGTCTTTGGGTTTCCTGACTGCGTGAGCTTAGCTAGCTCAACAAATTGCGCCTCTGGATCTCTTCGGTCAAATATATCTACCAATATCTGGGTGAACTCTGCATATGCAGTCACACCTATATGTCCCAATGTAGACAGTTTGTGGAACCACCATTCACGTGCTTCACCTTCAAGGTTCAGCGCTGCTATCTTAATAGATTCAGTCTCTGATACGTGGTTCAGATGGAAATAAATGTCTAACTTTTCCACCGAAGCCTTTTTTGTGCACTTGGATGACCCATCAAACACAGGCAAAAAGAATCTACCCATAGTACGCTACATATCATTATTCTGCATGTACCCTCCACCTCTCTTGTTGTTACGGGGTCTTCTGTTATCTTTGATCTGACAGAACTCTTGGAATTTCAAATGTTCTTTGAATATTTGAGACTGAGATTCATATTCCATAAAATAATCACTAAGAGCCTCCTACTCTTGTGGTCCTCCAGCTCCATTTCCTACGGCTACGAAGGTAGGCATAGTGGAGCATTATGAAGCTTGTTGCACTATCGGTTGCTCACACCAATGATGTGAAGTACCAGAAATTTCTCCATATTTCAACCCTCTTGGGGTTTCCCTTTGTCTCCCTACTCTAATCTCCTTGATCTCTCTGGTGAGATCCTGTATAGATTGGAGAAGAAGTTTTGGAAATTCTTTCTCATCCATTTCTCCCGACATTGGAGACTTGCCTTTGTCTTCTATTTCTTCTCAGATGTGGTCTTCTTTGTTGATTGTATAATCAAATTTGTGACCTCTATTAATATACCGCTTCTCCCGGTTTGTAAGAGGTTCTTATTTAGATGTCATAGATGTAAATTCCCCACAGGCTGAGCCAAGATTATGCTCTGATACCACTGTAATATCCCCAAATAGAATAAACAGGAATATTGAACAATAAACTGGAAATTGCAGTAAACATCATTACATCAAACATATGAGAAGATCATTTGAGTCATTTTATTACATTCAATGGCATAGATGAAGTACAAAGTGCTTGAAGAAAAGACACTCAAGCTAGACAGGAAAGCCTGAAATGGCCCTAAACCTCAACACATGATATGCTTCTGCTGCTGCAACAACTGTGGGAATGCTGCCACTATGTAGTCCTGTTGGAAAATACAGCTACTGGAAACTAGTAATGCGTAGATATGCTGATTGGGTGCTCAGAAATAGTTGGGATCAGAGATTTGATATTTCTATCACTTTTCTAAGATAACCCAGAAAGGGTTTCCATAAATGACAATAACTAAAAATGTAGCCCTAGGGATGATTTACGCACTGCAGCTGGGAGACTGCTAGGAGGTGGCTGAACTGATGATAAATATGTTGTTACTCCTCCAATCAACTTCCCAGATGAAGGGCTACTCCCCTCACTGGATACCAAGCTAAGAAACTTGGGTTATTTCTCCTCCAATAGATCTGCCCTCCTGGATTGGGCGATTCCGGAAGGAGACCGCGCTGCTGATAGGGGCTGAAGATTAGCCTAATGCTTGATGATTAAATGCAACTCAAGAATATTTCCTGAGTGGGCACTCGAAGTCCCCCGAGAATAAGGGTGGGATTTCCGCTCAGAAACACCCGTGTGCTAAATAACACAATAGACTTAGCTAAACAACTGAAGCGTGAAAAAAGTCATAAAAGACAATTCATAAACAATATTTAGAATGCTTTCTATGGCTACCATCCCCTTCCTTATATGCTTGTGAGCCCTCACCCTCTTGTCCCCACATAATAATTATGCTACACACATGGCCACTAACCTCCATTATGACTATGTTTTCCTCCATTGTCTCCACTACCTCCATGACTGCGTTGTTAATTTGGTAAAATTGACCCCATCCACATGCAATGACCCACATTCACACCAAGAAGTGGTTTATTCATCTTGACCCTATCTAGATGCATTGATCCTCATTCACATTAAGAAGTGGTTTTATTCCTTCTAAAGGGATTTATGGGTCCCTCTACCCTGTTCTTCATCTATCTTGTTGACAAAAACAAAAATTAATATTCTAATTAGCTGAAAGCTAATTAGGAATATTACAGACTTAGTTGGCCATCCATCGTCTTCTACACATGTAGACCAACTACCTCCTCTTCCACCTCAACTGAGTTCAATAGACATTGATCATGTAGTAGTTGACCATCCATCATCTTCTACTGCATACCAACCTGGCACTATGTTTGTTTTCTTAGATATTTGATTGCACTTATTTGACTTATGATGGAGATGGGAAAGAAGGGTGTATTTAGTTGCGTTGAACTTGAGAAATGTGCAACAAGGCAAGTTAGTTTGACTAGTTTTCATTTAGCGACAAAGAAAAAAATTCTTTCGCTTTCGCTTCTTTTCTTTTCTTTTTCGCAGGGTTAAGGGTTTGATAAGGTGATTTTTTATAAAATTCCAAAATCTAGCTTGATGCATATCCTATCCCTTTCTTCACCTTCAACAAACACTTATGGTTTTTACAATTTTTTTTCAGCTAGTACCGAATCTCCTTTTATTTTTATTTTTTTCCAATCAATATTATTTTGTTTATAAATATATTTCAACTTCCCATCCTTGAAATCACTATGGTTTTTTAACTCAGAATGGATTGAAACCACAGTTTATACCATTTGTTTTGGTTTTCCTCTATGTAATGCATGCTACCTTTATATTATATCAGGTGTTGGCATGCCATGATTATCTTACAATTTTGTCTAAAGGCTTTGCATTAGACCCCAATGTTTATTTCAGGGAAAGGGTAGTTATGGGATCTATAACATGCACCATCACAAAGAATTTGTTACGATTCCATGCATATGATCAAGCTTTCCTCATCAACTTGAACCCTCTAAAAAAAAACTATGTGAACGTCATTGGATGGATAATTTAAACTAACATGAAATCTAAAAGACATATATTATCGTAGGTAAGAGAGGTCCACTCCTTATGTATATGCATGCCATCCTTTTATTTTTAAAATGAAAAATTTCCCCCACTTTTGTAACTTGAGGAAGTATACAAGCCAATAATTGCAAATAATCAAAGTGAAGTGAGAAATAAGTAGAGCAATTCTTTAAAGGTATACGTCATATAAAAGTCAAAATGGGAAGAAAAATACCATAAGATAGAATTATGCAACAACCTTGGAAGGACAATAAACATATTATTAGAATGAGATGATGGAAAAAGAAGTATAAAGAGACAACAATTTTAAGAAAGGAAGAAACATTTCTAAGTTTGATTTCCAACATTAATCGATTATATTTGATAAAGCTACCTCATGGAATAAAGACAAAGGAGGAACTTGTAGATTTTGTAATGAAGATAACAAATGGTAGCCCTCATAACTATGACCAACATAGAATGAGGAGATGAACAAAAGAGGACTAAATAAATTTTTAAGACGAGTCAGTGGAAGTATCACAATAAGGGTAAGAAATCAATAAGAAGGGACAACCTATTTTTGAACATAATGGAATATTTTGGAATAGTCAAAACTTGGTACTCTAAAGGTATTCCCTGAAGAAACAACATGGTGGAAAATGGTTGTGGAATCATAAAATTATTTCCATAGAAGAACATGATGAGATGAGTCAACATTTTTGAAAGTAAACAATGATTATTACTAGGTGATGGACAAACCACTGGGGATTGATTATTCCTTTGTGCACGTGGATTAAGCATGAAAAAAGACTTAAACAATGATGATCTAGTGTTTGTGTGCCATTGAGTAGAATGAAGTAATAAATTAGTTAAATCATTAAACTAAACTTTAGGATAAAGTTCCTCGAGGAGGGAAGTATGTAATCCCCCATATTAATAAATCAAATAATAATAATAATAATAATAAATGAAATATTAAACAATAAAAAAATGAAAATATTAATATATAAGTAAATAAAATATAATAATAGTAAATAAATAAAATAATGAATAATAAAATTAATTTCTAAATAAATAAATAAAATTCAACTATAAAATAGTAAGAATAAGTAAAGTTAACAAAAAGTAAAAGGAAATAAAATAAGCAAGAATCAAATTAAGGAAAAAGTGAAGTTAAGAAAAAAAGTAGAAGTTGGCACGATGACACATGGATTGTGTGCATGAAGATTCCCTTTCCATTTTTGGAACACACCGTTATATTTAATGGATAAAAAAAGGGATGAGAAGCATTCATTCTTTCCATACGGGAACTCTAGGAGAGAAGGATTAACTGGATGTAGTAATAGATTGAGGGCTTGGGAGTGGCCAATTGTAGAAAGATTTAGTGTAGTTGAGCCTACGGTTGGGCAAAGAGTTGTCCCCAAAACATTTTTGCGATCAACGAGATCCAAATAATGTCACAACTATGAAATCTCCAGTAAGATATATCTTCACTTTACAAGTAAGTCTTCCCTCATCATGTTTTAGTAAATTATATGTTATTCAATTGAATATTTTTGTGTTGATTATTAATAACATTGATTGATGTAAAAAAATTGTATGTTTTTATTTTGAATCGTTACAATTTGGCTTCATACAACGAAGATAAGGATGGAGATCAAAACATTGACTCTCCATATGACCATCTATTTGTCAATGCTGGCACTTTTTACCAATATTGTTAACTACTTCAAGAAATCATACATTCACAAACTAAATTGGTTTGGAGTAATGTAGAATTTGAAATTTATTTTCTTTGGTGTATCCAAATCCATGTCAATTTTTGTTGAATGATATTTCTTCCAAAGTTATGAAAACTATCTTGGAAAGCTCTTAATGATGTTCTTTGACATTTCACATTTACTACTATCATCATTATGTCATTTTGACTCAAATTTTATCACTATATCTTTCATGAATTGAGGAGAAGGATTCATCTCCATTAATTCTTCTATATCACAAGATGCATTAATCACTTATATTATGTCTTGGGTATTACAAGTTGCGTCAACTTATGTCATTTTTTCATTTGTATCACATTTTGTGTCAAAGTTTTGGACAAGGTCGTATGTATCACATGTTGCATCAATTTTCTTTAATAAATCCATTGTGTCACAACTTTAATCAACCTTTTGAATGAGTTCATATATATTACAAATTGTAGTAATTGTTTGGATGAGATATCCAGTGTCACAAACTACATATATCTTTGATGTAGATTTTGTATAAAGTTGATCTCGCTTTGTTCTTAATTTTATTTGAAGTGCATCAATCAATTGGCCCTTCCTATCTATATAACTTTGAATATTAGTTGTTTACTTTACTATATCATCCATTTGATAAATTATGATTTGTTTGTTATGTAAGTTCCACTCGAGTAAATTAATTCGATCTTGCAATTCATGGTTGTATTCATGCAAGTCCTTAATTTCCTGAGATGTGTTTTGTAGACACTTTCTTCCTTTACCAATTTTTCACTTAGCATTCTTGCTTGTACTCCCTCACTTGATTATATGCTTGTGTGTTAAGATTACTTGGTTTAATGTCAACTTAGGGTGCATGTACTACCGATCATGCACCCTAAAGTGTGATTACATTGATTAGATTGTTTATCTCCTCATTCAATTTCAAGAAAGTCTTGATGATAACTTTCACATGTAACTTTGAAAGGGCTTCAGACTTTGCCCTTTTTAAATTTCAATTATTATCCTTCAATTTTAGCAGTTTAATGATTAATTTTGTAGAAATTATGTTGTATATTTGCAACTGATCATGAATTTTTAATCAAAATCACAAGACACAAACCTACTCTATTTCTCCACGGACATTAGTTCACAATTTAGAACAAAAATTTTAGACATGCAATAAGAAATCACACACATGCAACAAGTATTTTTATTTGGGGAAAGAAAAATGCTAAAAACCACAATGATTGCTTGCATTAAATCAAAAGAATAGAGTTGTATTACAATTTCTTTGCTCGCCTGAGCACAACTTGCAAGTGCATAACCTATATCTCTGCTCACTAAAAGGCTCTAACCCATACTTAGTCAATTTATGCCTCTACTTGATCTCCTACTTCCTTGCACCATTCCTTGAGGAATTAGGCCCTATTGTTAACACTAGAAAATCGTACAGGAAAAATACATTAACATAAGGTACAAATGAAGGTTTTCATAGAAGGAATACATTAGGAAAGACCAAATTTAAGTTTTCCTAAGGTTCATATGGAAATTAATGGACAACACACCTGCATCAAATAAATTTTTCACGCTACGTGATTATTCCTTCGATAGCCGCACAGTCCTCAAGATGGTGAAATGTCACCATCCGAGACCACTTGGCACACTTGGTTAAGATTATTCTCCACCTAGTACTGTCAAGGACAACCAGATTTGAGCCACCTTGAGGAGTAAATGCATCCCACAAAGGAATCCCTCCTCCCCTCTTGTGTCACTATCCATCTTGGGCCAAGAGAAGAGGGAGGAATTCAAAAAAAGTCTATATAAGCCCGCCTTTGGAAGAAGAATTGGAGACACATTTTTATGTTGGCCAAATTGCTTCATAGAAAACAAGCTTACATAGTCCAACAACAGAGGGATTGGCCAACCAACATCTTAGTCCAAGAGAGAGAGGTCCACCATTTGATCTTGATCTACCATCCTTTGAGAGAGGGAAGAGACGGTGGCAGGAACTCAAGGGAAGGAGACCTCCTTGTTTTGGTATTTGAGCTACCCTCTTCAAGTGCTTAGCATTGTATCTTTTTTACCAATAGCACGTAATAAAGAGAGAATTCTCCACTTGTGTTATTAGCTTGTTTGCTCCATCGATATTTTGTATTTTTCATATTGTGTTTTGTTTTATTCTTAGTGTTGTGTGCTTTGTTTTCCCTCAAACTTAGTTTACATTGTGTCAAATATGTTTCACTAACAGTAGACAATCACTTTTCTTTATGACCTTGTGCAAGTAGCAGCCATCTTAATAAAGAAGTGTATTTCTTACACCCTTGCACCAAATACACTACCACAGGAATGGCGACTCCATTAGATTCATTATTTTTGAGTTAATGGTTGTTGATGCAGGTCCTTCTTCCTGCTCAATTTTCTGCAAACCACCCCTACATTCTCTCTGCATCTCCAATCACGCTCAGTGAAAAGTTTTACACAGCAGACGGGGCAATTTTTCTTCATTCTTCCCGACTGCGCACTTTGTGCTCTGACAGATGTGCGCTCCGCACCTGTGGGAAGATAACCCACGTGGCAGGCCAACAAGAAAAAAATATTTTCTACTTTTTCCCATTTTTAAGGTGATTGTAAACCCCTAATAAATTTCCATTACTTTGTCTCTGTATTTCACTAATATTATGACACTCAGGTGCTATGTTTAACCTCGAATTAGCTTAGCAACTAGGTAGTTTTAATTTTATTATTTATTTTCTCAAATTCACATAGTTTAAATAGGAAACAAGTGGCCTTAAATCCACATATGTTTTCCGAACAAATTATTTGCTGATATAAGATACAAAACACGTAGCTTAATTAGTACATAGTAAGTGGCCCACATATCCACATATCTTTTGCTACTTCAAGTTTGTCAAAAATTTTCATTAGATTAGTTCAATTTTGCGTTAAGATTTGGGACTAGGATCAAATTGTCAACAAAGGAAGTAAGTAATCTTTTCCACCCTTGCACCTCTCAGTGAGCCTGGGTACGCATATGAATGCTTTCCTAAGACAATTTTCCATCTCCCTATAGGGCAAACATAGTCTATTTAGGCAAGGTGTAAGCGGCCCATCATCCGCCCATCATTTCAATTTTTGAAAGGAACAATAACACATAGGGTAATTATAAAAGGATTGTAAAGCATCAGGGCATATCCACATCTCATAACACTTGTGATTGTTCACTCCAAAGCACACACGAAGCATCCATAAGCATTGGACCTTAAGGCACCTAGTGTGTTGGGACCTTTGTTCTCTTCTTACAGTTACTTCACCAAAGCACACCCTAAGAAAATTTGAGACTCTCTAAAAATAATCGTTAATAGAACTCACTAAACTCTCCCCACAGGGAGCCACAAAATAAATTATAGTTCAGCTTAGGACCATCGGGGTTAGGCATCCAATAATCTGTTGTGGTCATAATACATTTTGAAACATAGATGTTGACATTTTAGGGAACTTCAAACCCATCTATACACCTACGGAACGAATACCCGAGCATTAAAGAGACCCGTTTCAGAGGGGGTTAAGCTTAGGCCTAGTGTGTGCAGTACTCTTTGGGGCTACCTGAGCCATCTAGTGCTCGGTACTAGTAACCAATTACCAATAATTTCAAGACTTGAATGCTCACGTCAGATGACGGTACTTTAGTGGCAAAAACTAGGGCATCCTTCCCTATAGGTGACGGTGCAAGGAGCACTTGATCCTCGTACCATTACCTTGGTCGATTATTCGGCTGCTAGAAGGCATCACTAGTTCTTTCAAGATGTTGGCCCCAGTACCCATCAGAGGATATCCTCGCAAGGCCTAGTTACATTGAGAGTGTAAGGACAATTAGGTCTATATAAGCTTTTGGTATCATACACAAAACAAAACAAAAAACCTCATTTTTTGCTTTATTGATCACATAGTAATGTTAAAGAGAAAAATCACCTTTTCATTTTTTGCTTTGTTTTATGCATGTTATTATACTTTTCTTTGATAGGAACCATCCTACCTCCCAAAACACAAAAAATGTCGCACTAATCAACATCATAGGGGACCCAACGGAACCCCATCGATCTAGGCATTTCTTAAACCTCCCCCCATTAAAGGGAGGAGAGACAGCCCTCCTTCCATTCAAGCACAGAGGACGTCATGTTGTAGCCATTATAAAAACATCCTTTATCATGGAATATTTGATTGGAAACCCCCAATGGTCACCAAACACAACACCAATGGAAACCCCAACAGGGTCACCACACTCAACTCCTCCGACAACCCCTCGCGGTCATAAGGTAGCTACCCCTCTGAGGAGTCAACATAATATCCATCATGGTACGCCACAGGGTAATATTCCCCATGCACCACCCCTAAACCAACATATTCAAATATATGTTTCTCAACAAAGTACAATGGCGTTCAATTCACATTTACCCTTCGTAGCGTCGCTAAATATTCTAGACCTAACAAAGTTAACGAATGACCCCATTGCACATCACTTTGATTGGCCCCCCATGCCCATGAAGCTCCCTTCTAATATACCAAAATTTGAAGGGAAGCAATTGGAAAACCTTGGAAATCATATAATGACTTTCCACCTTTGGTGTTCATCGAATAGTTTCATTGATGATTCCATTCGACTGAGACTATTTCAACGCACCCTCATAGGGCTCGCAGCAAAATGGTATGTCGAGCAACCACCTGCATCGCATGGAACCTTTAGTGCCCTCGCTACTACATTCCTCACATATTCCCAACTCCCCATCCATCATGATTCAGAAATGGAACTTCTAACACATTTCAGACAAACAACAACCATCCATATATCAAACCATCTGCACGAATGGTGGTGACATCGTAATTTGTGTAAATCCAAACTCGACCATAGAGTCTTGTTGGACTTATTTTTTTAAACCCTCACTGCTGAGATTTCAAAAGATGTGGCGACGCATAAACCAACCTTAGAGGAAGATGCCATTAGCAAAGCCCAACAACTTGAACTCGTTTATACCCAATCAGGATATATATACAATGTCCTACCAAACGCCCCACACCTTCAAAATTATAGAGAATTACTAGGCACATCCAATACCGTTAATGGTTTAATAGGCTCCTTAGCCCAAGGACAACCAAGCAACATTTATCAGTACCCAGGATACTCTTACGATTCTACTCAGAATGTATCAAAACCTGGGTACCACCAAAGTCACCTTGAACCTCCGCAGAACATGACGAATAGGGAAATGCCATATCATCAACATCAGTGAGGGTCATATCCCCCCCTGCATGGGAACTGGTACTCAGTTAGGAATGATGATACAAGAGAGCCACCCTAGCAACCATACACCAGCCAAGGACAAGGGAACCAATACCTCACTTTTCCCCCACAAAATCCACCACAAACGCAAAACAATGCACCAGTCAATCTTGTGCAACCATCCTAGTCTCAGGAGTGACAATCTTATGATCAGGAGAATAGCAATAATCCTCCTAACATTGCGAAGAAAAATCCAAGGAACAAGCAAAAGGGAGATCTTGGACAAGGGGGCAGTATTCAACAATGCCCCCCACGGTATCAAACTAGGGGAAAACCCAACCAAAATCAAACCCAAGAGCCAAGTAATATCTCCCAAGGAAAAAACAAGAGACCCATTCTTAGAACAAATCACTCTTGTGCCATATGTGGTAATATGAACATTACACTCACCACTGTCTCAAACTCCCCGAATTGAAAAAACTTTAGGGTAACCGAGGATAAGGGGGACCTACCCAACAGCTTGCGGTAATGCAAGAACCTTTCCCCCACCAAGGAGTGGTTAATACTCAACAACAACAACCACCCCGAAATGAGGCCGGAGGGAGAAACCACAAAGTCTACATGGTTGGAGAAGAATTGTTCTTAACACAGAATAGGAACTATGAAACTCCCCTAGATACCAACCCATCAGGTACAACTACGAGTGCACCTACCGTGTCATTAACTATCTCCAAAGTACTTATTGAGCCTCTTCCAAGAATGGTCAAAGGACCAAACACGTGCGCAGGACATCACTCCAAAGCTGCTCAAAGCTATATTATAGTGGATGACTTGGCTCAATCTCCAGTGGACATGTCAGCATTAGAAGTCCTATAATCATGCCCAACATAGTGGAATGCCTTAATTTCTGCCTTAGGTGCAATCAACCCCTCCAATTCCCACTTAATGGTTTTTGACATAAACAAGGCAAGCCCTAAGCTTCCTTCTCTAGTCGCTTTCCAGATACCAATTTTAGTTCAGAATATGAGCATACATCGATGCATTGTGGATGAAGGAGCATCCACGTGTATAATGTCCAAATCAGGTTGGAAAAATTTAGGATCACCTGAATTAAAACCATCTGACATCATGCTTAGAGCATACGACGGCCGCCCATCAGCCCCCGTTGGTCTTTATCAAAATTTCCTAGTAAACTTGGCCGGAAAAATAGTTCTTATAGACATTGAGGTCTTAGATGCACAACTAGACTACAATATACTCCTTGGGCGGAGTTATATGTATTCCATGATCGCAATCACATCCTCTGTTTTTAGGGTGATGTTGTTCCCCCACAATGATCGGATCATCACCATCGACCAACTCACATACTATGACAAGAAACCCATGATCGCTCTAGATTTCATACTACCATACATAGATACAACCACAAAACCTCTCACAAAGTATACAGAGTTCGGCCCAGGACAATTCAAACCATCATCTATCCTAGGCTCATTCCTAGGAGATCCCCCTATTATACTAGGGGAAGTCCCTGAAGACACGGGGGCACCAGTGTGCATGATGATCTCATTGAACATTAAAACTAGCCCAGAAGCATAAACTAGCAGTATGGATGTCAAAGCCACAAGTATGACATTCCTACCATATTCCATTTAAGAAACCCCATTTTTGTATCCCCCGCCTGGTTTTGTATCAAAACAAGTCATGGCAACTATGACATTTTCAAATATGGAATTCGCAATACCCGTATGGTATTTGGTCCCTCCAGCGATGCTAGAAATCCCAAGCATTACCTCTACAGGAATAACCCATATTTCCCCACAAGAGGTCGTAGAAATTAAAGAAACACATGTAGTGGTGCCAGTTGACACTGCCAAGAATAATAACAAAAAATGGAAAAAATTTGAAACCCCCAAGTTACCTAGGGCATTACAACCTTGTGCATTGTGCGATATCATAGGTCATCCTATGAATATTTGCCCATAATTAGCATAATTGAAACCTCTTCTACATACTGAAAGGAATCTCGCAACCTCAAAAATCCGAAAAATGGAACATGTCACAAACATCCAAGGGAAATAATTACGCACCAATCATGTGTGCACCATATGTTACCATTATGGGCATTATACCCATCACTGCCCATAGTTACCTTGATATAGGGTTGCATTACAAGCCCTAGAGCAATCTAATCATGAGGACCCCTCCGACGAATCCATAAAAATGAAAGTAGACGAGTCCAATATTATATTATATGTACAATAATAACATGCATCATGCTCATACTCATCCAACCCAAAGCTCAAAGAACGCAAACATAGGCCACACCACATGTCCCAGTTTGTGCATTGTGCGATGAACCCGATCATTTGATCGTAAAGTGCCCCGAACTAAGGGATTTTAATCGTTGGTATCCAATACCGCATGTGGCCCAAAGAAACTTGTCGTGACATAGAAGACACGTGTGTCACATCTGTCGAAGCAACCATCACGTACGCCATTGTCCAAACCTCCATCATCTCCGATCAATGTTCGATTTCATGCGACGTTTCATCGCTGAAAATCCCGATTTTGTAAACTCATACACAGAATCCATGGACAACACTACAATTCAATGGAATGAAGCAACGAGGACCATATTATATACAACGGAGTAGAGATAATCACCGAAGCAACCACCTCATCCCCATAACTGTTGTCAGCCTCAAGACCAACTTTTCTATTATGCGACGAATGTGATCATTTGATCACGCCATGCGTAACTCTTTATTTGTTTCAAAGATGGTACCCGGTTAACCCATTTTACTTCATATGGCTATGACCCAATCAATTTTATTGCCATATATGCCAAGAAAACCACCATATTCACAATTTTCCCTACATTCCTCGATTCCACTTAGCATTAGAGTCATTACGCTTGGCCATAACCAACCTTGCTGACTTAGACAAATTAGATTATGAGTCCGTAGAAAGTTCCACAACCCATGAGAATGAAGCGAATAGGTCCATTCTCTGTGTATCTAAAGAAAGGCATCCACCAAAAGGACGACTTAGCACCCCCAAACCCCCGAAATTCCAGCCCCGGCCTACATATTGTGTGACAAATGTGACCATTTAATCACTCAGTGCCCATATTTAGTATCATTCCAAAAATGGTAGCCAATCACCCTCACAACCCAGAGGAATTGGAAAACAAAAGAGCATCAATTGTGTCTAATATGCTAAGACAACCACCATGCTTGACATTGCCCATATGTCCCCCAATTTCAGCTTAGGCTAGACATCCTGCACTCATTCGTCGCCAATAATCCGGACATAGTGGGTTTCAAATTACTACAAACTAGGTAGTCAGCAATAACGAGGCCTACCCCCCATCGTCACCAGCCACCTAAAACCATGAAGACAGCCCCTCGCCCCAGTGAGTTAAGGAGAAATTCAAACATATTATGTGCCTTGTGTGCTAAAAAAAACCACATGATTAATTAATGTCAAGAGATTAACAAGTTCACTAATAGTATTCACATGGTCACACCTATACCTTACATTCATCTCTCTAATCAAGAGAAAATCACACATTGTTATTGTCGAATTTTCTCGCAATTTCACCACCCAATGAATTTCCATTTCCCTCCAAGATTAAGAGCGGCTAGAGCAATGTTAGAAGAAAAACTCCCACAAGAGCCACATCACACTAAGTCTAAGAATAGGAGACGGCAAAAACGAAGAAACACACATTCTCGTAATCATCTCCCATCATCATCCTCTAACATGAGTAGTATTGGATTCCATACAATATACTCGGTGAGTAAATTTACTCCATGCAACATTTGCATGAGCCATGACCATGATACAGAGAAATTCACTATGTTGCGAACATTTCGGCACCTCTACATCAATCAAAATCTTCACATAAAAGAAGACACCTATACCCTTCGTACACCACCAAAAAAGCATGAATTTTCTCTCGCTAAGAAACAAACAACCATCACGGAAATTATTGCACCATATAACGTTTATGACACAAAACACCATATACGATTCATCTCATCATGCATGGGAACCATGAATCATGTTATATGCTCATCTTTCCTTGGTGTTGAGACCGTTGTAACTACAGCAATGGTAGTAGTACCTTTGACGGTGCAAACCCAACCCATCTGCACCCTTTAAACCTCATTTGGTTCCACGACATCAACCACATAATCATATTCATGTCTGTCGACCAGCACTATTAGGCCTGAACCAATTCATTACGACCTCCCCCTTAGAAATATTGTTTCACTCTAATGAGGATATATTAGAGGCCATGATAGAACAAGATTGTCTGTGGGATGTAATGCATCGCCGCTCGTTCTTTCTTCTAGAAAGAACGTTCATGCCTAGCATCACAAAAACCTAGGATATTTATGCCATTGAATCCAAATAATTCCTTCAAGAACCCTATCCCAGTGCCCAATGTGTTTGAGGAAGGAAAAATGTCGAATATTTTGCCATCCATTAAGGTGAATATCTTGAAAAAACTAGGAAAAATCGAAGAAATATCTCTAGGGACAGCATGTTCCCCAGATGAAGTTGTTGCGTATAAAAACCTATTACAAGAGTATATGGATATCTTCACATGGTATTATTTGGAAATGTCAGGATTAAGCCCCACCATCGTAGAACACCGCATTGACACTTGGATTGACATATCACCAGTCCACCAAAAGTAGCATCAATTACACCCATCCAAAGCAGAAGTGAACAAAAAAGAGATAGACAACCTTTATAAAGTTGGATTCATCTACCCAATTGCTGACACATCTTGGGTTTCCAACCCTATACCCATCATGAAAAAACAAGGCACCATTCGAGTCTACACCGATTTTTGAGATTTAAGCAAAGATTATCCCAAAGACAACTACCCTGCTCCTTTCATCGACCAATTCATTGATGCTTGCACTGGTCACGAGGTCTTGTCCTTCATGGATGGATTCTCAAGGTACAATCAAATTCAAATCCGACATGCAGATCAGTATAAGAAAACATTCAACAACCTATAGGGCACATTTGCATATCAGGTTATGCCATTCGGTCTTAAAAACGATGGAGCCACCTTCGAGCGGGCCATGAACTATATCTTCCACGACCTGGCTCATCTCATCTTAGCTTACCTAGATGACCTTGTAATACGATCCAAGAAATGAGGTGACCATATGGAGGATTTACGGTTGATATTTCAATGGTGCCAACACTACAACTTACACTTGAAACTCCTCAAGTGTGTCTTCTACGTTAATGCAGGCACATTGTTAGGATTCATAGTATCCCAACAAGGAATCAGGTTTGACCCCCTCAAGGTCCAGGAAATCAAATAAGTACCACCACCCAAAACTCTAAAGAAACTTCAAATCCTGTAGGGGAAAGCAAACTTCTTATGAAGCTTTGTCCCTGAGTATGCCACTTACGCGCAAGGCTTCCTGCACCTACTCCGTTGGGACATTCTATTCAAATGGGATGATCAAGATCAAAATTATTTTGAGGCACTGAAAGACACATTGTCTTCATCCCCCTTGATCATCCCACCCAATTACGACAAATACTATACCTTATATCTATCTTCGCCATGCACAGCCATAGCTGGGGTGTTAGTCCAAGACAGACCCAACAACAAAGAGCACGTAATTTATCACGTCAGCAAGAACCTAGCTAGCTCTACTTTTAGGTACAAGCCAAAAGAAAAAATCGGCCTAGACCTAGTACACGTAGTACAATATCTTCAACATTACATCATCCTAAGGACTACAATAATCCTAGCAACTATCAACCTCATGTGATATTTGCTAACCGACCATATGATGAACCATAAGTACGCCTGATGGATAGTTACACTGCAGTAATTAAACCTATAGTTCAGCTCCCCTGAGAGCACAAAAGCATTAATCCTAGCCGAATTCATCACTCATCTCCCAAGTACGAACCAAGGATCCCTAGTTGATGACTCACTACCCAATGAACATTCATTCTTAGTAATGACCAACGACCCTTGGTACGACGACATCCTTCTATTTATATGAAGCCAAAATTTCAAACCACATCTCACCCATGACGACTGAAGGCGCATATGCCATCAAGCCCCTTGATACCTTCTCATGGGGGACATCCTTTATCGAAGAGGCATTGACACCATTTTACATTGATGCCTCACGCACGACCAAGCTGAGCAAGCCCTAAATGACTGCCATGGTGGGACTTGTGGCAACCAAATCTCAGGGATGGCCACTGCCCAAAATGTCTTGCAGGCTAGTTATTTTTGGCCCACCCTATTCCATGATTGCATACAAGCGGTCAAAAGGTGTGAGCGATGCCAATGCTTTGCCCACAAGGAAAGAGCGCCTCCTGCTCCTCTGCACCTGGTCATTGTAGCAAGTCCCTTTTGCAAATGGGGCATCAAATTTATGACTTGCATCCCTATTTCATATGGAAGCCACAAATACATCATAGTAGTGATCAACTATTTCACCAAATGGGCAGAAGCCATGCCCACATACAAAAACACTACAGAAATTGTAGCTCGGATTGTCTTCAACGATGTCATCGCATGATTCGGTGTGCCTGCGGAATTAGTCTCCAACCATGGAAATCATTTCGAGAATGAAATATTCGAGGAGATATCCCATCATCTAGGGTTCACGCACGAGTTTGCATCACCATACTACCCCTAATCCAACGGCCAGGTAGAAGTTGTTAACGATGTATTCAAAACTGTGTTAAACGTATGGTAAACAACAACTGGCACCATATGGAATTTCCAGCCTTATGGGCATACCGCACAGCGGTCAAATACTCAACACGGTTCACACCTTTCCGGTTGGTATACGGAGTGGAGGTCGTGGTTCTCATTGAATGTGAAATCCCAAACTTACACGCAGCTATTGAACTCCTCACTAATACTCAAAATTTAGAAAAATGGTTGGTACAATTAGAGCTCGTCGACGAAATTCAACGAGAGTCTCTCCAACATAATGAGGTTCACAAGAAAAGAGTAAAAGCGGCATTCGACTACAACATCACCCCTCGTTCATTTTCCGAGGAGGAGCTAGTCCTCCGCTACGATGTTGCAAAAGAAGCCTTAGGACCTAGGAAGTTCGAAACATTATGGAAGGGTCCTTACATCATCAAAAATTGTCTACTAAAAGGAGCATACATTCTCTGTGAGCACGACGGTACATGCCTAGATAACCCCGTCAATGGGCTCTACCTCAAGAAATTCCACCCATAAGGTGGGAAGTCTCAGCCATAGAGATGAAATTAATGTAACATAAATTTTTATGATGACCACATCCATCATGGACTTATTAAACAATTCTCTTATGTCACAGATGGATCGTCCTCCCATCCACTATTTTGGATTTGCTGATGGAGCCTCTCGATGGTGACAAAATCTAGCAGCAGCTGCCTAGGCCATATACTCTCCTAACAGGTCACCATTCCTCACCAACGGAGTATGTATCGGATCAACTACAAATAATCAAGTAGAATATGATGCAGTTATCAGGTTGTTGAGCGATGCCTCCAACCAGGGCATTATCCATCTACATGTCTTTCTTGACCCCGAGTTAGTGGTATCGTAGTTAAACCAATATTTTCAAATACAAGATTCACACCTATTTAGGAAATACTTCCATGCACGATGGTTAAGTCGTCACTTTGATCACAATACATTTACACACATACCAAGAGAGAAAAATCAGGTAGTCGATCACATAGCTAACCATATCCTAGACTCGAATGCATCTCGTATAAACCATCATCCATAAAAAACCATAAGCCTAACATCCATAATAAGTACATAACATTCGTCATAAACATATACGAACATAGAAAAATAACCATAGACACATCATAAGATCTGCCAAAAAATATAGCTCGCATATATACATCAAAAAATATGTGTCCCAGTATACAAAACAGGTCATTGACCATCACGTCAGTAAAAAATATACATATCATCAACATAGGAAGCATCCTCATAATGGGTGCTTTCCCTGACCATACAAAATTTCTAGGGTTGATCCCCGCCTAGTGGGTCCCCTAGACCCACATGAGAACCCGGTGCCAATATAGGAGCAGCAGCCACGACAACAAGTGCTCCTCTACGCAAAATCAGGCGATGCACCCTCTCCCAGGTCATCACCATCTCCAACCATATGTCGTCCAAGTCATTAAAACCCCTGGTCGACAAACCTTGAGTCAGCCCCTCCAGCCGACTCCATGAATTTGCTAGATCTGCAGCACTAACATCGGTCGCCTCACCTCAAGCCTCTATTGCCAGTACTCAAATATCAGTAGTAGCCAATAAATCCTCGACTACCGCCACCCATGCCTTGGCAACCTCAGCATGTGTGAGGAGAGAAGCATCCCCACTAATAGATATAGCACTGCTACCCTTGCCTGAGGGACCTCTGACACCAAACTGACCCCCAATATGGGCCTGACCAACCCCAAGCGGGTCCTTCCTCCTCAGCTGGTGGCCTACCAAACGAGCAGTAGGACACCATTTTGAACCCACATCTGTAAAAGAAACCAAAAAACAATATCAGTGTCACCGTCAAAGACATATAGATATATATAAAAAAATAAAACCATCAAAATGCCGAAAACATAAAAGGTCAAACCTACTGGACCCCATACATATCCAGGAGGGAGACCCATGTCCGGATCCCCCCAGAAATACATCCTTGAATGTGGAAACTCAAGGAATACCTATGGGTTTGACTCAAACCACACCTCGACTGTCGAATCCTAGTAGCGGCCTACCTCTCCCCCACCACCACGGGGCATCAGTGGTTCCCATCGACACATCCGAGGATCCCTCAGAGGACCTAGGGGCACTACCACAAAGGATCGTAACATCACAAACTGCTTGATTAGAACTGGATCATGGACCTAAGTGATGGCTCAAAATTCAAAGTGTTCGAAAGTGTGTCGAACCTAAGCAACCAAATATATCTCGTCTTCCTAATTCTGGCACCGTGAACAGTTCGAAAAATTGACACCGTATGAAGAAGTTATCGCAATTTGAAAAGTCCAGTAAACTGAAAAAATGGGACTTTGACCAAGTTTGACTTGGATTGGGAAAATTTTAAAAGATAATATTCTAGGGAATATTCCTAGAATATTCCTCAAAATATTCCCTGAAATACTCTGTATGTTCCAATCAGCGTTGGACAAGTGACGCAATGGGGTTCACAGTTGGGAGCACGTACTTTTTTATGGGAAAATTACAAAGTGACAAGTGGCCAGCCCTGAGGCCGCCACGTGTCCCCAGGACCCTGTAGCAAAATTTGTGGAGCTCTAGAGGATCGAACCATGGACCTCCTACCGGCTAGTCTACCCGCGCGCCACAAGTAGTGCTTACAAACTATAGGCTGGCGGTCATATATAAACTTTATTGAATGCGCATTTGGTATCGGAGGGGGGCCAACCCCCACCATGTGGTCATAGCCCAGAACCACGGGCCATAAGTCCAACACTTTCCGCTGATGGTTTAAACCGTGAACGCGTTCACATGCAGAGAAGACGACGAAATTTTGGTAACGTTACCCCGACGGTTTAGTTCAATGTTAAATGCACGGTTAAAGGTCAGTTCAAATATGTGCCCATGTTAAACAAAATAGTTATTGCTAGTGGTCAGTATGGTGGAGATACAGTGGCGGAACCAAAAAAAATCAGAATTTCCAAACTTATTTAGTGAAGCTTCTTTAGGGGTCATTGGGAAAAATGAGTTCAGGCTCTATTTGGAGCTAGATTTGCCCAATTTTGGAGTGCCAATAGTCAATTTCGATTATCTCCAACATTCTAGACTCAATGGAGTGGGTTGCATAGCAATTAAAGAACTTTTGAGTAGGTTTTTTCTTCAGTGAAGTTCAAGGGGCCACTAGGGCCACCAGGGGGCAGCAACAGTCTGAGGCCTAGCTCAGGGTAGCTCAAAGCACCGACAGAAGAAATCAAGTCTGAGGGAGCATAGATCTGTTTGTAGAGTGATTAAAACCATGATAGGGATATAGATGGTATTTTAAGCCCTTTGGTTTAGTTCAGTAACCATTGGAGTTAAGTGTGGAACTTGTAAAAGAAACTTTACCATAATCCCAAAGAGCCAAGTCAAGATGACAAAAGCTCAAGGAAACGTAGCCCACGATATTCGGGTGAACTCCTAGATTAATTTTGTTGTTATGTGTGGATGTTTTATTGCTACATTATATTTCTGTTATACATGTTTAATTTCAGCAAAAAAAAATGGACTTAAGACACTTAAACAGTTAAAAATTATACACCTATTTCAAGTACAAAATTACGCAAATGTCAAGTATAAGCTAGATCTTTTTTTGTTCAACTGAGTGGGAGGTTTTTGAAAATAATAACAAGTTATCCAACCCATTTTCAGATTAGGTTGGTATCAGAGCACTTGGTTTCTTTATTGACAGAGCAATAGCTTGCTTGTTTGACTTGAAAGGTGTTTAAACAGTGCAAAGAATTTGACTATTTGCAAACTAATTGTTGCTTGAGTTTGCTAGAGGTGAAGGGAAAGCTATTGATAGCTAAGTCCAAGAGAGTATAGGAAGGAAGAAAGGCATGAAGGTATCTTCCTTACCCAAAGGACCTCAAGGCAACCCTTGAAGCAGAAAAGGGTTTGTTTACAAAAGGCTGCTTGAATAAGAGTTTGTCTTTACAACCATTTTGTTCAAAAGCTTTATCATTTGTTTTGAAAGCTTTGTGAAATTTGTTGAAGTTATTTTAGTTCATTTCTTAATGACAACTTCTTCAAGTGAGGTTTCAAAATCCTTCTCCTTCACAAGATTCTTCGATGAAGATATGAAGCGAGACTTCTACATCTTGAAGGACATGGTGCAGATTATGTTTGAATATAGAAGAGAAATCATTGAACTTCGTGAGAAATTGTTTTCTATGAAGAAAGAGAAAGAAGAAATTCTTCAAAGATTGCATGGTATAGATATGTAGCTCCATCAAGCCCGAGAGGCTTTGACCAAGAGAATGCGTGAAGAAAAGGTAATTCACTCTAATTTGTCTTCAGTTTCCTCTTCAGAAAGATGTGTTGGTTCATTTGAAAAGCATACTAGAGGTATTGGGTCCAAGTTAATGTTTAAAATGGGCTATAGAGGCAAGGGTTTAGTCAAACATGCACAAGGGATGGTTGATCCTGTTTTGGTTGAGGAATGACCTAAGAAATTTGGTCTTGGTTATGTGCAATCTAATGGTGAAGACTCCAAAGCCATGGAGGCATGTAAGGAAACTTCAAAGAGAACTTTTTTTCCAAGTTCTAATACACAAACATGTCAAGTTTGTTTTCAATTTGATTTCCATTGTTTAAAGCCTATGTTGCAGCAAGAAGATTGTAGACATGCAACTTATGGCGAGCATGCGAGTTCGGATAGTTTTCAAGACAAGAACGATGATGTTAGTCTTCAAGAGAAAGTAGGAGCCTCTACAAGTTCATCTCCTCAAGAAGGCAAAAAGGATGGACATGAAAAGAAACATATGAGGTATAATTCTTCCCATAGTCAAGTTGATTATGTTTCTGCAAGGCATGACAATTTTGCATGCTTAAACGGAAGAAAGATTTTTTGTGCATATTGTGGTCGGTTTAACCATGATGTTTTGAGATGTTGGATGAGGAAGAAGGCATATAGGAAGCAAAAGAAGCAAAGGCAACTTGTAAAGAAGGTGCATATGACTTGCACACATTGCCAGAAAAGGGGACATGTTGTTTCTCAATGTTGGATATTGCATCCAACTAATCGTCTCAAGCATTTGAGGCAAGAGGACAGAAAGACTGGCGAAAGTGGAACCAAGGATTCCATCATTGATATGAGAACAGATGTTTCACATGAAGAAGTTTTGCAGCAGAAAAATTCGCCTTGGAAGTGGCTTGGTGAGAAGTGGTTGGACTTCTTGACACAGTAAGACATACACTCATTTGTACATATGAAAATTTCAGTTATGTATGCATGTTTTATGTTGTAATCTCATGTTTGTTTGAGCCACCTTGGATCGATGATCAAGGAAGCGATGTTCTACTACCTTCTGTAAATTTCTTGCCAAAAATTTCTAATTGAGTGCAAGGAAGACAGTTCTTAACAGGAGGACAAGCGCATCCAGGAAGGGAAGTGTCGACTACCTTCAAGTTGTGGTTCAAAGGCACTATCCATGCAAGGCAAGTGTATGGAGGCTGAAAACAAGAGGGTGTTGTACTCTCATCTACTGTACAGTTTAGTATATCAGTCTTTTGGGGGTCCAAAGGATTCCTATTGGGGAGGTGTGATTAGAACTGGATCATGGACCTAAGTGATAGCTCAAAATTAAAATTGTTCGAAAGTGTGTCGAATCTGAGCAACCGGATAGATCTCGTCTTCCTGATTATCGATTCGAAAAACCGACACCGTATGAAGAAGTTATCGCAATTTGAAAAGTCCAGTAAACTGAAAAAATTGGACTTTGACCAAGTTTGACTTGGATTGGGAAAAATTAAAAAGAGAATATTCTAGCGAATATTCCTCGGAATATTCCCCGAAATATTTTGTATGGTCCAATCAGCGTTGGATAAGTGGCGCAATGGGGTTCACAATTGGGAGCACGTACTTTTTTATGGGCTAATTACAGGGCGAAATGTGGCCAACCCTGAGGCCGCCATGTGTCCCTAGGACCCTCTAGAAAAATTTGTGGAGCTCTAGAGGATCGAACCATGGACCTCCTACCAGCTAGTTTGCCCGTGCGCCAACGTGCCACAAGTAGTGCTTATAAACTATAAGATGGTAGTCATATATAAATTTTATTGAATGCGCATTTGGGATCAGAGGGGGGCCAGACCCCACCATATGGCCATAGCCTGGAACCACGGGCCAGAAGTCCAACGCTTTCCACTGATGGTTTAAACCGTGAACGCGTTGACATGCAGAGAAGACGGCGAAAATTTGGTAACGTTAACCCGACAGTTCGGTTCAATGTTAAATGTGTGGTTAAAGGTCACTTCAACTATGTGCCCACATTAAACAAAGCGGTTAATGCTAGCAGCCAGTATGGCAGAGAAATAGTGGCAGAACCAAAAAAAATCAGAATTGCCAAACTTATCTGCAATTAAACTGCAATTCTCCATAATTAGTGGAGCTTCTTTAGGGGTCATTGGGAAAAATGAGTTCAGGCTCTATTTGGAGCTAGATTTGCCTAATTTTGGAGTGCCAATAGTTAATTTAAAATATCTCCAACATTACAGACTCAATGGAGTGGGTTGCAGAGCCATCAGAGAACTTTTGAGCAGTTTTTTGCTTCAGTGAAGTTCAAGGGGCCACGAGGGCCACGAGGGGGCAGCAACAGTTTGAGGCCTAGCCAGGGGAGCTAGAGGCCTTATTCAGAAATCCAAAAGTCAATTTTGGAATTTTGAGATTTTTTGGAACTAACGGTGTGGTTTGCAGAGCCTGTAGAGGAATTTTGAATACCAAGATGCTTCAGTGAAGTTCTAGGGGCCATCGGTGCCAAATTTTTCCAACAGCAGTTCAGGGCCTAGCCAGGGAAGCTAAAGGCCTTATGCAGTGAACCAATAGTCATTTCTAACTATAATGATCATTCTTAATCCATTGATCAAGGTTGTAGAAGCTTTTGAGGACCTCTAGAGGTCCAAAACCCATCAGAGAATTTTTTAGAGACCCTAGTTCCAAGGGGTGTTGACATGTGTTGTAGGCGAAACCGGAATAGTCGGAGGCCATTTTCAGTGAACCAATAGTCTATCCTAACTATTTTTGGAATTATAAATCCAATGAAGGGTTTTCAGATCCATTTGAAGACTTCTAGAGCTCAATAATCTGAAGGGAAATTTTGGGTAGCCTAGGGCAAACCATGGAGGAAGGCCTAGTTTGGGGATGTAGTGCTCGTTTTGAGCAAATGATCAGTCAATATTTGGTGTCTAATGTGTGCTAGAGACCGTAGGTGATTTTTCAGGGACATAAAAAGAATTCTAAAGGATTTAGTGCCAAGGAGAAGCTCATGGTAGCTCAGAGCATCGACAGAAGGAATCAAGTCTAAGGGAGCATAGATCTGTTTGCAGAGTGATGACAACCATGACAGGGATATATATAGTATTCTAAGCCCTTTGGTTCATTTCAGTAACCATTGGAGTTAAGTTTGGAACTTGTAAAAGAAACTTTACCATAATCCCAAAGAACCAATTCAAGATGACAAAAGATCAAGGAGACGTAGCCCACGATATTCGAGTGAACTCCTAGATTAATTTTGATGTTATGTGTGGATGTTTTATTACTGCATTATATTTTTGCTATACATGTTTAATTTCAGCAAAAACAAATGGACTTAAGACACTTAAACAGATAAAAAATTATACACCTATTTCAAGTATAAAATTCCGCAAAGGTGAAGTATAAGCTAGATCTTTTTTTGTTTAACTGAGTGGGAGGTTCTTGAAAAGCATAAAAAGTTATCCAACCCATTTTCATATCACTGCTCATACATAATGATGTAGAGGATGCTTGCGTAAGCAAAGGCCTTGATAGCACCCCTCTGTGCCTTGGCCAGCTGAGTGTCCATGCCCTGGTAGACATATCAGGCCCAATAAAAAAGATGATCGATCTGAAGCTGACGCATAACCGCAATTTGTGGACCTGACACTTAATGGGTCGTCGTCGACCAAATAGGCGAACTATCATCTCTAAAGAAACCCTTTCAGCCAAATCCATGATAAAACTCACACGGATACAACCTCAGGTGATAGGGTTAGGACCGCATTGTCTCTCCTCCTCAGCCCAATGATGGATGTTCACTCCCCCATGGGGGAGTGGATAAGGAACTGCCTCCCCCTGAGGCAAGAGACCTGTCACAAAATAAACTTTATTCTCCAGTTGGATCACAACATCTCTATGGTGCAGGACCATAACGTGTCATCTCTTGTTCCAACATCGGACCAGGTAATGCATGAACCCATCATGGGACCTCAGTATGTTGTTCTCTAAGAATTTCAGCAAACCATACCAAGCTAGGGTCTCTCGAGAATGGGGGTCTTGAGCCACTGCAGCGCGAAGATCAGGTCAGTCCCGCTCTCGCCACAACATCTTGCCATGAGGGAAAAACACCAAAAATTAGTTTCTGATAAAAAATAATTAAAATTTTCAAAATTTGGGCCTCCCCGCGCCTAACAAAAACCTATACACATTGACCACGTGTCTGTAACAGACATAGGCTCGTAGCGCAGCACGCATAATCTTCCCCAACTGCGAGGGCCTCACGTAAAACTCACCCTTTACGCGAGGACCGTGTGGGCCATCCTTAAACGCCCCGCGTGGTCCTACCCAAAAATGGGCATAAAATCTACACAAATTCACATTTGTATCGACCAACCACGCATGAAAATGAAAATAAAAATAAAAAGAAAGATGTTTAAGGTCCTACCTGACATTGACAGCATGAATCCCGGGTGCTCAGGCTAACTGCAACGGAAAGAGAAGTTCGAGAAGGTATCTCTTCTCTGACCTGAGACCCTCAAAAAATACAAATGATTTGAAAATGGACCATATTGGCCTATATATCACCCTTTTTTTCATTTTTCAACAAACCATAACTGGAGATGAAAGTAGCTAATCACAAAACCGCGAGAAGCACAATGATCTAAACTTCATCATGTTCAAACCAGGCCCCATAGATCCACGTTTCAAGAAAAAATAAAAATAAAAAATCATTTTCAGGCACAATGCCCACCATACTTCAATTCAGGTATGCCCTCTCCTGTCACTTAGAAATTCAATTTATTTCCAAAATATTTTTATGAAAAATATGCTTTTACTTGGGGTATTGGTTGCAGGTATTACAAACACGCCAGATCCCCACCTGTCCCAACCAACAATAGTACAAGAGTGGGTATCATTCTACCCCCAACATGATAGGTTTCCCTAAAATATTTGCATATCCTGACATCATTTCTCCAAAAGAATAAAACCCTAGGTTCATTCACCCGACCATGTTTATCATCCCCCCACCTTGCACATGATAAGCACCCTTGGTAGATCCTCACTATCCATGGCATCCATCACTCATGTAGACCAAACGCCAAGGTCTGGAGCTATGGCCATAAACTTCAGCCCGGGAACCACTTCATGTCCACACGCCCACCATCAAACATCAAGTCAAAGTCTTACCCATTGCATGTTAAAACCCCTATTCCCGGGCCACCACCCTCTACAAGGTGGATCAACAAAAAGTGCATCATCGTGTGTCACATTTGGCTTATCACACCCCCATGAGCATAGCCCATATGCGACATTTCATCTACCTCATCACCCTTGCACCGAGACCAACCAATGGGACCCCCACCCTCAGCAAAATAGACTCCTCACATCATCGTGTAGGATTATTCATGTTAATGGGGCACCTGTCTCTGTGCTTTTACATCAAAACCACTTTCATATTCTTTTGGAAAGTGTACAAATATTTTTTTAGGAGAAGACTCCCACCCATCCATTTACATTTATTACCTGGAAGCAGTCCATAATCACCCTTGGTCGAAGTTTCACATTCTTTACCACAACCAGCCATGACAATCACAACAATCATGCACCCACCCTGGGCATCCTACAGACCCCAGGGGTTTCCCCATAAAAATTGTTATGACTGCAACCACTCGCATTGATAGCTCCGACCTCGAGCCACTTAACCACCATCAGTTATAGCCATTTCTCATCACCATGCCTAGTTAACCCATTACATTACACCCTGCTACATCAGAAACCTTGGTCCCTTGCATTAACACTCATTTCGATCGGTTGATGCTTCCTTCTTGTCGACTTCAACAACTACTTTCCAGGAAGGAAGTGGTACATTGGATGACTCCTCCCCTCATTCGGAGCATCCTCAGATGGCACAATGGGAATCATCATTTCCCATTGATGTCATCGATCCTATTGACATTCGACATCAACATAAGTTTTCAAGTCCAATATGGTATCATACTTCATAATCGCTGGACTCTCTCAGAATTCATCTAAGACTCGTATACCAATAGGCATATATTTCAACAATTCTTACATGGGAAGGTCCCCAACAGTTAAAGACCCATGTATCCATTGAGTGTTCTCTAAACATGCAATTCATGTGGGTACAACATTCAACCTTTTTTTTTCAAAGAAAAAATGCCCCCGAGGGCGTCAGCAACCGTTGTCATCAACCAACAGCAGGTCGCCAAATACAAAATGCAACATGACAGAACCAGTATCTATCAAATTAGCTTAATGAGTCAAACATCACAACCATGGGACATGCCCGCCTCGTAGAAATATTGTTTATTTTATCTCTTGTAGGTTTCCTACAGAGCATGGTGTCTTTTTTACTTAAGACAAGAGGTCTCCCAACTCAGTTCCAAAGCAAGTTACCCTCTCTCTCTCTCTATTAAAAGGATCACATAGAAAAGAAAGCATAATGTATCTCGGCTATACAGTTCTTACTAGACCTCATACATTAGGGGGAAAATGTTAACACCAGAAAATTGTACAGGAAAAATGTTGAAAAGTGTAACTAGGTCAGTCTTGATGTTGACTATGTAATTGTGTATTTATGTAAAGAAGAAGACAAAGATAATAAAATGTATTTTGTTGTACTTGCTTCATGGGTTTCATAAGAAAGATTTACTATGACTTCTTCTTGATGTCTTTAGGATTTATAAGAGTCATTGTCATGTTAATAGAGTCATATTACACTTGAAAGAAGATCTCCAAAAGACAATACATAGTCATCCTGAAAGTCATCCTCATTAAATATATATTTGACATGTCGACTTACATAAATAGGACGCATCCATTCAAGAACTCATGTCGGCTTAGTTATGAAACTTAACCACTATAAATAGCAACCTCGAATCAATCTACAAACATATATTTTTGGATATCCACTCTGAGATTTTCGGTGACCTATTTCTGAGGTTTTTTGGTGACAAGACAGAAGTACAGTTCGGTGCATCTCTGATTTCAGACGGGTATAACAGTGATGGAACTCGGTTAATAAATAGCAAGAAGTTTCAGATGATGACTGAGGAAAAACACAATGATTACAGTTCAGATTGTAGCACATAATTTGGGCAACATTACAGTGACACTTTCTTCACTGTCTCGGCGTAATATATCAGTATATTTCGGTGACATCTTCCAGTGCTTCCTCAGTTAAGGAGTCAGCGTTGTCTCAATTAGAATCTTGGTGCTCAGTGTCACTTGGTGCTACTGTAACAATTATTGATGACATTTCTCGAAGATATGATCTCATTTTGTGGAAGATTGAAGACGTAGAAGAGCCTCAGTCCTAGCCTAGGATCTATACAGCGTGAATATTCCCAGCAAAACCATGATATAGTCATTGTGTTTTTCAATGCAAAGATGATGTTCAGTAATAGGTTTCGGTATCACAATGCTGCATGGTGCAATCAAGGAGGATGATTGTGTCTTGGTCTAGGAGAGGCAGTTTAGGTCAAGGTTTTGGTCATGGTCTTTGTTCTCATCAAGTGAAGAATCTATAAGAAGAGATTTATGGGTTTTCACTGATATTATTGTTTTGATCGTTGTTTGATGTATTGAACGTAATCATAATGATGAACAAAGATAATAAGGAAATAAGTAACAGAAACAGTTATCATATAAGAGAATTTGTATTAATGTTTTCCCTACTTAATTCTCAACATGGTTTAAGAGCTTTGGTTACAAGAAAGGGCTATTAGTTATACTTCAATTCATATGCATGGATTAAACAAGCGCAAATCTCAGTCAAGGAGTATTACCCATACACTAATACTTACATGCACACATTCATGGTATCTCCACATTCTTGGCATACATGTATTTGAAGTGATGTTACACAGGTATCCTGAATATAGTCTAGGCCTACATACATCTCCACAATTCGAACTCATTCTGAAAATTTTGGTGATATACTACAATTTGGAGGGTAATCACATATCACAGTGACATTCTTGGCATGACTAAATAGACAATACTTCGGTCATTAGTACTACCACAGTGATAGAACTATGATACTATCATAATTCGATATGATCAGTCAAGGGAACTTACAATACTGATTCAATACTATATATATGATTCGATGCTTCCTCCAGTAAATATAATTCTTATATATCGTTGAACTCAATGACATGATCTCAAGTTACCAGTGGTGGTCACAGCCTCGGAAGAATTCAGTCTTAAAGTTTAGCTACACAAATGGAAGTCATACCACATAGTTTGGAGCAACTTCAGAAGAATATCATTCAAGGAAGCATCAAGGTGAAGATATTCTCTTCACTTTACAAGTAAGTATCGTTCATTTTCATTATCAATTTTGGTTAAATGACTTCGTTGTGCATGGAGATATATAAGATGGTTGTATTACCAAAGGTCCTTGCAAGAAATAAGGAGGATAGTCATAGTCCTCATAAATAAAGTCATAGATAAGGGTCTCCTTCGAATTCATGGAAAGAAAATCTTAAGGCTCTCTCACATGAACAATATTGGAGACACAAAAAGAGCTAGAAGAAGAATTATGAGCAGTACAAGAAAAGATGGTCCTCAAAGGATAATGTCAAATATAGGAAAGAAAGTTCATGAAACCGGAAAGGATGGAAGAAATAATTTCATAGAAAGAGAGAGTAAGAGATCATTAAATGATGGTCTCTCTCACAATAAGTATCTTTATGGCTCCTAGATCATGCATAAGATATGTCTACAATAAATAATAGGATGCGGTGTGACATCATTTGAAACAAGAACTCATGTGATCATGAGGGTAACAAAATTTATGGATAAGTAAGTTACCTCATTCAACAACTTCGTGTTTTTATGGAAGAAGACAAGTTGAGGGCAATAGTTTTTGCAGAACTCAACATTTTGAAGAAAAAGAAGTCATCTAGAGCAAGTCACATGCTACATAAAAAGGGAAACATCTACCAGATAGGGATCTTTAAGATCCTCGAGATTCTCTAAATGAATCTTCATTAGAAGATTCACCAATACAGAGAAGAAGCGAGTGTTTCAACAGAACTCCAACTTATGAAATTCATGAAACACAAGAACAGATCAAGGGATTGAAGATCTTTCAATCTAGGAAGTTGTTGAACGAAACATAGATGACATGAAGGAAAAATGAGGTATGTATACTTGTATTTAATATTATATTGACATGTCGAATGGTTGCAGGTAATATAAATCACTAGAAATATGGTCAAGGAAAAAGGATCTCCTCCTCTGTAAGGATGTAAGAAAGCATAAAGTCACTCTAGATGAAATCAACATAATATGTCTTCATCTGGAATATGAGGTGGCCAACTATAATCAAGGAAATTTGATTGAAAATTCTTAAGAAATATATGTGTGATGAAAGGAAGAGATCACGAAGATATGCAACCATGGAGAAGCAATCAACATCCAAGAAGACCAAGAAGATTTGACTAGAAAGATCTCCCGGGAAAAATATGAAGTCTCTAATGGAAGAGATAGAAATCTTGATAATAAATAACCTGGGGAGATATGTCAACATGAATGAAGGATGTTGATGCCTACAGTAAGATGTCATGGTGAAATATCATCATCGAGGTAACTTTTGTTTCAAAAGTTCATATGTATATTTTTATCTGAATGAATTTGTGCAGGGCTGCTAATCATGAGTAAGGATGTATGATCCTTGAAGATGATTCGAAGGAAAGCAGCATGGCATAACGGTGGACCAAATGAGAAAGACTAATGAATCAATTTATGGTAGTGGACATGACTCGTGAATGAAAGTGATGGATGATATGTGCCCTATGAAGCCAAAAGTTGAAGATTCCTCAATATCGAAATCCATGACATCGAGGAGAGGAATTCTTCATGAGTAGCTGGATTGTTGTTGTAGGACCCTGGTTGAGAGGGAACCTAGTGGTAATTTTCTTTCCTAAAAGAAACTTGAAGTGTGTCCTTCTTGTGTTGAGAGGGAGTGACGTATGTGATTCTCTATTACATGTTTCATGCACTAGACCAGGACTAACAGTCGCAAGTCTTAGTGAAGGCCATGTGAAGAGAATGGATAGACACATCATTCTAGTCTTCACCTGGAAGAAAAAATTGAGGATTGGGTAATCATCTAGCACTCGATACTCTTTGAGAATGCTATAGGGAATTCAAGATAAGAGTAGTCATGGACCGATATTCTTTGAGGGTTGGCTACCCAAGAGAAGAATAGTCCAAGAAGGTCATACTTTGGGAACACCTAGGTGGGGTATGTACCTTGGAGATACAATGACTATGGTGTCTATTAGTCATGTTTCTCGCCAACATTGTAGCCCATTGTCTCGTTGAGAGATGGGGATATTAGTCAAGGCCTTGCACTAGGACAATGCTAGTTGATATGATGTTATACAGATGTGATTACCAATCTGATTCTTCTTATGAGATTCTTCAGTTTGAAAGTGACCATGTACCTGTATGAATACCTCCCTAGTTAGGAGGGAGTGTTGAAAATTGTAACTAGGTCGGTCTTCATGTTGACTATGTAATTGTGTATTTATGTAAAGAAGAAGACAAAGACAATAAAATGTATTTTGTTGTACTCGCTTCATGGGTTTCATGAGCAAGATTTACTATGACTTCTTCTTGATGTCATTAGGATTTATAAGAGTCATTGTCATGTTAATAGAGTCATGTTACACTTGAAAGAATTCCTCCAAAAGATAAGACACAGTCATCCTGAAAGTCGGCCTCGTTAAATATATATTTGACATGTCGGCTTACATAAATAGGACGCATCCATTCAAGAATTTATGTCGGCTTGTTTATGAAACCTAACCACTATAAATAGCAACCTCAGCTCAGTCTACAAACAGAGATTTTCGGATATCCACTCTGATATTTTCGGTGATCTATCTCTGAAGTTTTTCGGTGACAAGACATAAGTACAATTCGGTGCATCTCTGATTTTGGATGGGTATAACAGTGATGGAACTTAGTTAATATACAGCAAGAAGTTTCAGATGATGACTCAGGAAAAACATAGTGATTACAATTCAGATTGTAGCACAGACTTTGGGCAACATTACAGTGACACTTTATTCGCTGTCTCGGCATAATATATCAGTATATTTCAGTGACATCTTCCAGTGCTTCCTCAGTTAAGGAGTCAGCACTGTCTCAGGTAGAATATTGGTGCTCAGTGTCACTTGGTGCTACTGTAACAATGATTGATGACATGTTCCGAAGATATGATCTCAGTTTGTAGAAGATCGAAGAAGTAGAAGAGCCTCAGTCCTAGCCTAGGATATATACAGCGTGAAGGAAGGCCAGCACAACCATGATATATTCATTGTGTTGTTCAGTGAAAAGATGATGTTCAGTAATAGGTTTCGGTATCATAGTGCTGCATGGTGCAATCAAGGAGGATGACTGTGTCTTGGTCCAGGAGAGGCATTTTACGTCAAGTTTTTGGTCATGTTCTTCGTTCTCATCGAGTGAAGAATCTATAGAAGAGATTTGTGGGTTTTCCCCTCAAGAGGAGGGGTTTTAGCCTTGGCTTGGAGCCTAACTAAAGTGTCGATGATATTATTGTTTCGATGGCTGTTTGATGTATTGAACGTAATCATAATGATGAAAAAAGATAATAAGGAAAGAAGCAACACAAATAGTTATCATATAAGAGAATTTGTATTAACGTTTTCCCTACCTAATTCTCAACACAAAAGACATTAAAAATGTCAAGCATAAGGTACAAATGAATGTTTTTAGAGAAGGAATACATTAAGGCAGACCAAAATTTATTTTTTCCTAAGGTTCAGATGGAAATTAATGGACAACGCACCTGCAACAAAGAAATTTTGCACACAGTGCGTCTATTCCTTCGATAGACGCGCGATCCTGAAGATGGCAAAATGTCACCATCTGGGACCACTTGGTACGCTTGGTTAAGATGATTCTCCACCTAGTACTGTCAAGGACAGCCGGATTTGAGCCACCTTGAGGAGTAAATGTGGCCCATAAAGAAACCCTCCTCCACTCTTGTGTCACTATCCATCTTGGGCCAAGAGAAGAGGGAGGAATTCAAAAAATGTTTATATAAGCCAACCTTTGGAAGAATAATTGGAGACACATTGTTATGTTGGCTGAATTGCTTCATAGAAAACCAACTTACATAGTCCAACATCAGAGGGATTGGATGGACTCATATGTTGTCCAACCAACATCTCAGTCCAAGAGAGAGAGGTCCACCATTTGATCTTGATCTACCATCCTTTGAGAGAGGGAAGAGACGCTTGCAGGAACTCAAGCGAAGAGACCTCCTTGTTTTGGGTATTTTAGCTCCAAAGCTAAAATGACCCTCTTCTAGTGTTTAGCATTGTATATTTTTTTACCACCAGCACCTAATAAAGGGATAATTCTCTACTTGTGCTATTAGGTTGTTTGCTCCATCGAGCTTTTGTATTTGACATCTTGTGTTTTGTTTTGTTCTTAATGTTGTATGCTTAGTTTTCCCTCAAACTTAGTTTACATTGTGTCGAATATGTTCCACTAACAGTAGACAACCATTTTTCTCTATGACCATTTTTGTACACCCTTGCACCAAATAAACTACCACACCTATTATTTAGGAAACTCTTGAAATTGATTGCGCAATTCCTTTAGGATGGTCATTTGACTGTATGAAACACCTTCACACTCAAGACCATTCTACAATTCATGTTACACTGGCTTGGAATCTCCACCAACCCTTGGGAACTAAAATTCTTTGCATGCACTAGCTATTTTGGGTTGATTGATTAGTTAACTGGATAATCACTGAGTTTGAATGAAGTCCCACTACTTAACTGACCTTCCACTAGTTACTTCAAAAGTTGGAACTAGTTTAACTTAAAACAACATGAGATAATTGACATTGATTGCTACAAATTAGTAATCACACGTGCTTAACTGAACTCTAACTCCTCCAACTCGAATTTACTAATTAAACTAGGTGATACAAAACATGTCACACAAGTTAACATCATCCAAGTTGTCTGCTGATGTGGAAATTCAAATTTTCTCAATTTAATCAATGAAAAATCAAATTCAAAATTTCTTGTTGCATTTTTCAACACTCCCTCATAGTAATAAATGGATTATGAAAACATACAACCTTCTCCCAATTTGATTTCTTGCAAACCCTAATTTTCAATGGGATACAATGATCTTCCCTGGGGAGATACGATGGCTTGCGCTAGGGTTAAGCTCTGCTCTGCTGTTGCCGCCGCCGACTTTGAAGCGTTTGGTTCTCTCTTTTTCATTGAAGATGATGTGAAGTTACCAGTAGCTTCTAAAGGCGCAGCCCTCAGTCGACCGCTGCTCAAGTGTGGGTTGAAGGCTTCACAAAAAAATGCAGACGCCGACAGTTCTGAAGATGCAAGATGCACAGGATCAATGGCAGTGGGAAAACACAGTGCCGCCATTAGACACGCTGCCGACGCATCTGAACCTGCGGATGCCCCCCACGACCGCAAAGGCTCGACTCGGCTTCAACTGGGTTTTGTTGGGGGCAGCAGTATTTTCCGGATCTGTTTCCTGGGCTACCCCATCAGCTCCATTAAGGCATTGCATGCGGACTTTCTTGGATCTCTGCTCAGCCCTCGAGACCATTCGTGATCGACAAGTCTATTCTCTGAACGTCGTATTTATTCGGGGTTTGATAGCGATGTGACAAACCTTTTTGTTGCCTCCTCGTCCAACGGTTGGATCTGAGGCAGAAGTCCATCTCCCCGGAGGCGAAGAGGCGGCCTCTCAGTGACTCTGAACATATTAATCTAACTGAAATCAGCCAATCTATCTCTCGGTGTGCTCGTGACAAACAAAATCTCCTGCGCCTTACCAGGATCCAAATTTCACAACCCTCGCTTGAACCATTACAGCACAGGTTACATCCTGAGATCTGGTCGCTCTCAATTAAATGCTGGGCAATCGGACGGGATTCCCTCGAAATATGGCGACTTCTCTTCCGAGATGAAACAGCTTGAAGATCTGTCCCTCTCTGCTTCCCGACGTCGTAAGACCCTGCTGAGTGCCTGGCCACCCTTCGTTTGAGAGGTGGAGCTGTTGGGCAGTCCTCTTCTGCTCCTACCTTCTCATACAAAGATGCGGTTCACTCGGAGCTCCCCAAACCCCCTGAGGCCCTTAAACCAAAACCTTTTTTGGTTGACAAGCTTGAGGAGGTTCCCTCTGTTGAGTTTTCACATGCAGATATTGCAAATGATCTTCAAAAATATGCAGAAAGAGCTATCATTTGCATATTTAATGGAATGTGGCCGCGATCAAAGGATCTCTATGACTGGATCCATGATAACTGGACCCACCATTGCAAAGTCAGCTTCTGTTCAAAGGGGTATTTCATAGTACTGTTTGATAATCTCAAGCACCACGAAAAGGCTATACAAGAAGGTCCTTGGTTCATGGGAACTGCAGGGCTCTTCTTAACTCCGTGGTTCCCAGATTTTGACCCAACAACTGCTGTCATCACCAGGACACCTGTTTGGATCAGGCTCCCTAACTTACCTGCCCACCTATGGCATGTAAGAGTCTATAAGGCGATAGGCAACACCTTGGGCAATTTTCTGATGGGAGATTCTTGGCGGGAAAACAAAGGTCTTTACACATATGCCAGAATATGTGTGGAATTAGATTTAAGCAAGGGAATTCCAGACCAAATCAATCTCAAGATAAACGACATTGTATGGACTCAGCCGCTGGATTATGAGAATACCGCCTTCCGCTGCCGGCACTGTCACCAAACAGGGCATCTGCAGAACTCATGCCCAGCTCTCCCGGCAAAATTGAAAAAGATGAATAATTCCAAGCCCAAATCCAAGCGTTGGGTTCCATATTCTCCGCCTCCTGCAGCGGACTCGGATTCCTCTTGCTCTGACGATGAAGGTAGTGATGCCGATTCGGACCAGAATCAGTCAATGGACATCCCCACCAATACTCAGTCGCAACCTCCTGATGCTTCCGTTGCTCAGAAGCGAGCTCATGTGACCTCCTCTTCCGACTCTGATAAGGAGGCCTCTCCTCCGGAGAACTCCGGTCTTCAAGTTGTTTTAGCTCATTCTCCCCAGGATGGATGGGTTAAAGTCAGTAAAAAGAAAGGGAAAAAGCTTCGTGTTGAGGCCTATGCCCACTCTGGGTAGTCTTCAGTCTTTTTGTCATCCAGTGTTTTCTTGTACTTCCTTGCTTGTTTCACTCCTTCTCCAGGGCCGAGGTTGGTAGTTTTACCATTTCCGGTTGCTGGTTTTCTGTTTCTCATGATAGTATCACCATCTTGTACTATATTTCAGCTTAATAGAAATAGTCTTATTCAGAAAAAAAAAGAAAAAGAAAAAAAAAAGGATTATGAACCACCCCTATCCTTCACCTATGGAACTCGAACTTCCCTCTTGACAAGGCCTTTGTCAAAATGTCAACATCTTGTTCCTCTGTCGGAATGTACAGCAACAACATTATCTGGCTCTGCATGTAGTCTCGCAAATGGTGATACCGAATATCTATATTCTTGGATTGATCATGAAAAAAAAAATTCTCTGAGAGTTTGATGCAACTCTAATTATCATAGTAGATCACAGTTGGATCCATCAACTAAAAAATCCAACAAGAATCTTCTCATCAAGATAGCCTCATATGCTACTTCACTTGAGTCATGTATTATGCTTCTGCTGAGCTGAGAGGCCACAGATCTTTGCTTTATGTTGTACCAAGAAACAATTGAAGATCCAACACTAAAAATTCCATTTGATGTACTCTTTAGGTCTGAGGGACTCCCCAACAAATTTTCATCTGTGAAGCCATATGACTTTACTCCCTCTCTCTTCCTATACCATAATCCAAACTGGGTAGTGCTTATAAGGTACCATAGAACATGCTTAGGTGCCCTCCAAAATAATTTGGTTGGCATAACCATAGTTTGGATTAGTTGGTTGACTGAATATCACATATATGGTTGTGTGTTCACAAGGTACATCAGTGAACTCAATAATTGTTTGTAAATGGTAGCATCCAATTCTTCACATGAAGTGGCATCCTCCTTCCTCCAGTTAGTCGCTATAGGTGTCTCCATGGATTTGCAACTCTCCACGCGAAACCTATGTAGTATCTCATTTTCATACTTTCCTTGAGATACAAACAGTTCCCCATCGCCTTGCCATACTTCCAATCCGAGGAAGTAGTGCATGAGACCCATGTACTTCATTTCAAATTCTCTTGCTATTTCCTCTTCGCAAGATTTGATCAGTTGTTCATCACCATTTAAAATCAAGTCATCAACATCTAAGACAATAATCAACAATTTACCTTATACCAAGATATCATAAAGGTTTGCATTCACCTCTATTTTTGTGAAGCCCAAATCGGTGAGATAGTTATCGATCCTAGTGTACCAATCACGGGGTGCTTGTTTGAGACTGTACAACGCTTGCATTAGTCTACACACATGAGACTCTCGATCAAAATTATCAAAGCCTTATGGTTTCATTATGTGCACCTCCTCCTTAGTAAATCTGTTGAGGATTGTTGTCTTTACATCCATCTCATGGATCTTCCACCCCATTTGCGTAGACAGATCAAGAATTGATCTAATAGATGAGTAGCTTTCTAAAGGAGAAAATGTCTCCTCATAGTAAATCCCTTCAAATTGAGAGTACCACTTGGTCACAAATATGGCACTATACCTCTTTATGCTTTCACTTGCTACCTGATTTACCTCGAAGGTCCATCGTGAGCCCACAACTGATTTTTCTTCTAGTCTTGGGACCACTTCCCAAGCATTGGTCCTTACATTGTATTCATATTCCTCCACCATTTCATCAACTCATACATGTTTATCTACTGCTTCCTCAAAAGAGGATGGCTCAGTCTCTACAAGCTCAGTCATTAGACCCATGTAGTCAGTGTACTGATCAGGTGATCATCTCCGCCTGCACAAATTTGAAGGAGCACCCACATTCTCCCTCACATCCTGCACAAGTCTCTTAACTTCCCTGGATATTTTTATGTCTTCTTTAGATGGTTCTACTTGTGTGGTTTTCTCCACTCTCTGCTCCTCAATTTTTTGTTGCTCCACAACTTCTTGAGGTTCCACATTTGGACCTAAAAGCTCCTCTTCTAGTGGGATCTGAATCTCCCTCTCAAGTGAGCACCACATCGCTTTCTCCTCATTAAATTTTACATCCCTTCGCACAACTGTCATTCCGAGGGATGGAAATTACGCACGGTAGTTGTGGGGAGTTTTTGTGTAACCCATAAATACCCTAATTATGTTGTTGGCTATAACTTCTTCATTTATTCTTTGGAGACATCGTAGTAGACATAGGCTCCAAAAATCCTGAAGTGTGACACATCTAGCTTCTTCCCCGATAAATCCTCCTTCAGTGTATCATGATTAGAATCCGACGAGGACTTTGTTTTTGCAAATATACTGTTGTTTTGCATGCCTTGGCCAACAAGTGCAGAGGTAGGCCTTTGTCATGCAACATCACCCTCGTTGATCCCACAATGCTACAATTCTTTCTCTCAACCATCTTATTTTGTTGTGGGTTGTGGGGTGTTGTCAACTCTCATTAAATGCCTTCTTTTGCACATAATGTTTTAAATTAATTTGACACATACTGACCTCCATTATCACTCTTGAGATCTGTCACCTTCTTGTCAATTTATTTCTTAACCAGTACCTTTAATTCTACAAACTTGGAGAATGTCTCGTATTTCTTCCACGTGAAGCAGATCCAACACTTTCGTGAGAATTCATCAATAAAAATGGAAAAATATTTGTGCATGGAAATGGAGGCTATCAATAAAGTTCCAAAAACATCAGAGTGGATCCTTTCAAGAAATTCATCTTCTTTGTTGTCCCGCTCATGGAATGTGGACTTTGTGTACTTCCCCAAAGTAAATTCTTTGCATACATCTTGCTGCTCAAGTGCTTCTTTGGGGAGGCATGTGGTTATCTGGTGCAAAATATTCAGGGTGCCATGATGCAAATGACTAAGTCTTTTATGCCAAATTTCACCGACATCGCGGTTCTGCACCTTCTCCACCTTTGTTCTTAATGTACCATAATCTTCCACATATAGCTTAAACATGTTCTTTACACGAACATCGATATGCTTCATGTGTCCCTTGGCTATGTGTCTCATGAATTCCTTTGATTTTTTGAAGATCACATCATAACCTCGGTTGCGTTATGCCTTCCATCGTCCCCCATATCGATGTGCATTTACAAATATTTTTCTTCTAGATCACTGAAAAATTCTCTACACCCTGTCATGTGGAATGATGCACCTGAGTCTAAGTAGCACACACTCCCCATCACTGTGTTGGCCATGCATGCAATGAAGGTTAATTCAAGCTCGAACAATGAAGCCAGAGCTTCACCTGTTGCTCGTCTCGAGGTATTCTTGCTTGCTTTTTTGTGTGGACACTTCATGGCATAGAGCCTGAATTCATGACAAAGGAAGCATTTAATTTTCGACAAATCTTTCTTCTTGCCCCCTTGACTGGATTTTGGTTTGGATTGATATTTCTTCCCTTTTACATTATTTTCCTTTCCAACCAATGCAAATTTTTCTTCATCCTCACCTTTAGATGAAGTCCCATCTCTAGTATTCCACCTTATTTACTCTTGTACCAAATCGGACCATAAGTGCTCCAAATTTAGTAGTTTCTCCCTCCCATTCACCAAGTCTTGATAGATATGGCATCTCTTGGGAAGGTCAAGAAGGGATAGGCTTACCAAGTCTTCTTCAGGGACATTAACACTGACCCCGCCAAGGTCACCACGACATTGTGTGAACCTGCTCAAATACCTCGGAATAGTGTCATTCTTCTGCATCTTGATACTTTGAAGTTTATCCTTGAGTGCCAGCTTCCTATGGTTACTATTATTCTATCAATGCTTTCCAAACTACGAATTCAACCCATTTTCCATGGATATTTGAGACAACGTGATCTTTTACTCCCTCTAATATAATTCTCCTCTCCTTAGCTAAATATTTTTTCCATTGATCACAGTTTTGGAATCAAATTATGGTGGTTGTGCAACATTTGTCTTGATGTATTATAGCAATCCATTTTCATCCAACACCGCCTCCATGTGATCCTTATGAGAAACAAAATTATAGGTGGCTTCCAAGGCATACTCTAGACTTAGTCTATTGAATGTCATCAGCTCTCAAGAAATCTTGTTGCACTAATCTCCAAATTCGAACCTCTTGAGAAACAAATTTGAAATTTATGCTCTAATGCGAATCCTACTATGATACCATGTAGAAATTATGTTGTATATTTTCAACTTCTCATGAAGTTTTAATCAAAATCACAAGACACAAACCTACTCTACGGCTTTGCAGACATTAATTTGTTATAAAACTATATATTACAGAGCAATGACACACATAAAATATGTAGAAACACAAACACAAAAAACATATAAAACCAGAGAGACGCAGATATACGTGGTTCACCCAATTTGGGCTACATCCACCCCGAAAAGCTAGTCCTTCCTTTCTATTATCCAGCAAAATGAAGAGACACAACCTACAGCAGATCCAATGTAATATCCTTTGTTCTCTCTCACAGTCTCCCTATCTGTTTCTCGCTCTGAGAATACACATACCAATACATAGCCGCAATACAATGCCCTCATACAAAATGAGGGGTTGCCTTCTAGGGAAAAAAATCCTAAATTAAACATAACTACTACCGTCAGATCATCTGCCTAATGGAGGGCCTATATTGACTATAAATTACAATACTTTTACAAGGAAATTTTACATATGTTTTTAGCTTCGGGGGTGCTTCCCCTGAAACCCCCTGCCAGGGGGGGGCTCCATAAAGTCGCAGTCGCGCCCCCCCCCCCCCCGAACCCCCCAGGCAGCGTTCAACGCCACCCCATTAAGAACATGGGTCCAACGCTATGATACAAAATAAATAAGATAATCAGGTTCCACACCTAACAATCTCCCACTTGGAGACTGATTGTAGCAACTCCTCTGCTGCTTAATTTACTAGACAATTACTCCACTTTGGACCTCGTCGTTTCCCATATTCATCATCATACTTGAATACCAATTGAAACTAAACATAATCTCAGTTTCTCCCTGGTTACAACTTTTTTTAGCATATCTGCAAGATTTTGGCTAGTATGTATCTTTTCCAGCTTCAACTGTCCATCTTCCAATACTGACCGTATGAAATGGTACTTGAGTTGTATGTGTTTAGTTCTAGAATGAAATGTTTAGTTCTTTGCAAGGTGAATGGCACTTTGGCTATCATTGTATAACATGCCCATCTCATGATTCTTACCCAATTAATCCATAAATCTTTGTAACCAAATCCTTGCTTTACTAGCCTCTGCAGCAGCAACATACTTTGCTTCTGTTGTTGAAAGTGCAACAACACTTTGGATTTTTGAAACCCAACTAACAGTTGTTCCACCTAAAGTAAATACATACCTTGTAGTGCTCCTCCTGTTATCTCTATCACCTACCATATCTGCATCAACATATCCCTGTAGAGCAATGTTTGAACCACCAAATCATAATGCTTGATTTGTGGTACCTCTCAATTATCTGAAAATCCATTTCACTTCCATCCAATGTTCTTTTCCTCTATTGTTCATGTACCTGCTTACAATTCCCACTGCATGTGAAATATCAGGCCTTGTGCAGAACATTGCATGCATTAAGCTTCCAACTGTTGATGCATATGGAACTTTAGACATATAATCCATTTCTTGGGTCTTGGGGCACATCTCCTTACTAAGTTTGAAATGGTTAGCAAAATGTGTACTAACTCGTTTTTCATTCTATATATTAAATATTTTCAACACCTTTTGTATGTACTCATTCTGAGACAATGTTAATTTGCGATTTTTCCTGTCTCTAGTTATTCTCATACCAAGGATTTGTTTTGCAGCTCCCAAATCCTTCATTGCAAATGAATTTTCCAATTTCCTTTTGAGCACATTTATTTCCCGCATGTTAGACCCTGCAACAAGCATGTCATCTACATACAATAACAATATAATATAACTGCCATCATTTTTCTTTTTTTTTTCAGATAAACACAATGGTTAGAGTGCATCTAGTATAACCTTGTTCAGATATAAACCTGTCAAATTTTAGATATCACTGCCTTGGAGCCTGTTTTAAGCCATACAAGCTCTTCTTTAACCTGCACACTAATTTTTCTTTCCCTTTGACCTCATATCCTTATGGTTGTTGCATATATATCTCTTCCTCCAAATCTCCATGGAGAAATGTTGTCTTTACATCTAACTGTTCAAGATGAAAATCTTCCACTGGTACAAGACTTAAAATAGTTCTTATGGAAGTCATCTTAACAATAGGAGAAAATATTTCATCAAAATCAATACCTTCCTTTTGTGCAAACCCCTTCACCACAAAGGCTAGCTTTGTACCTTTTTTTCCTCCATCTTCTTCCTTCAGCCTGTAAACCCATTTATTCTGCAACGTTGTTTTACTTGCAGGCAACCTGACTAAGTCCCAAGTCTGTTTATGTATTAAGGAGTCCATCTCTTCTTTCATGGCTAGCTCCCACTTCTTCCTAGTTTCGACCTGCATTGCTTCTTCATAACATTCAGGTTCACCAGAATCAATCAACAATAAATAATATAATGAAGGAGAGTATCGTTTAGGGGGTCTACTTATCCTGGTATATCTTCTAACACCACTTTCAAGTGTTTGAGGTGCTTGTTGTTGTTGTGGTGGTTGTCGATTATTATTATTTTCAGCCACCTTTACTTTTTCTATGATCTCATCAAGAATCGTGTATTCTTTGTTTTCTTTTTCTTGTTTCTTTTCCTGCAACTAATTCTTATACAAGACTTTTTAATTGAATATTACATATCTTCTCCTAATTATTTTGTGATTTTCATAATGATATAAGCGATAACTAAAATCATTAACACCATATCCAATAAAGGTACATTTCTTTGATTTTGCCTCAAGCTTTGTTATGTTTTCTTTATTAATATGGACAAAGGCCTCACAACCAAAAGGCTTTAAAAAAGAGTAGTTTACCTTTTTACCTATCCATGCCTCCTCTGGAATACCACCATCCAAGGAACTTGAAGGCCCTTTGTTTATTAGATAAACAATAGTATCTACAACATCTGCCCAAAATTGTAAAGGCAATCCTGCATGCAATTTCATACACCTTGCACACTCCATGATTGTTTTGTTCAAGGCTTTCTGACACACCATTTTCTTGTGGTGTTCTTGGAACTCTCTTCTCTCTGCGAATTCCATGCTCTGAAAAGTACCTATCAAACTCTTTGCTGCAATATTCATCTCCATTTTCTGATCTCAGACACCTCCATTTTCTGTCTCAGTCTCAACCAAAGCTTTCCATTTCTTGAAAGTATCAAACACATCAGATTTATTTTGAATACAATAAATCCAAGTTTTTCTAGTTGCATCATCAATAAAAGTAACATAATAACGAGAGCCACCGAGAGATGATACCTGAGCAGGTCCCCATACATTTGTATGCACAAGCTCTAATTTTTCGCTCTTCTTTTCTTTCCCAACTCTAAGAAATATGACTCTCTTCTGTTTTCCATAAATACAATTCTCACAGAAATCCAAATCAATATTCTTCAAACCCGACAATAAATTTCTTGAGTGAAGAATCTTCATCCCCTTCTCACTCATACATCCAAGCCTATGATGCCATAATGTTGCATCTTCTCCTTTGGAAGTTAAAGCATTAACACAGTTAGAAATACCATTGCATAAATACAATGTACCAACATTTTCTCCTTTTGCTATTACCAGGGCTCCTTTGGTGACCTTCCAAATTTTACCTGTGAATGTTGTCACACAACCTTCACCGCCTAACTGCCCTATTGAAATCAGATTTTTCTTCAGATCTGGAACATGCCTTACCTCCTTTAATAACCATTGGTTTCCATTCTTTTTTTTTACAAGAACTTTACCCATTCCAAAAATTTTACAGGGTTTATCATCACTCAAACGAACTTGTCCAAAATCTCCTTAAACATAGTCATGAAAATATTTCTTATCATGTGTGGCATGGAATGAGGCCCCTGAATCTACCACCAAGGAATCAGTAAAATTTTCTAAATGATGAATCAAATCATATTGTAACACATCACCTGTCACATTTGCTTCGTGATTTTTTTCTTGTTGTGCGTCTCCTTCTTTTCCCTTCCGAGATCTACAATATTTTTTCATATGTCCTTTCTTTCCGCATTTCCAGCACACTATCCCCGATCTGCGCTTGGATTTGGCTTTCCTTGATTTACTGTGATATCCTGAGCTCTTTCCTCTTTCCATTTTTCTTCCCCTAGTCTCTAAACTCAAAGCAATACCCGATGTCTCACAGGAGCTTTTTCGTCGCATATCCTCGCTAAGGATAGCACCGACAACATCATCAAACTTTAAAGTACTAGATCCAGAGATAGAGTTACTAATGGCCATAACTAAACCATTCCAACTTTCTGGCAATGAGCACGGAAATAACAGAGCCCTAACTTCATCGTCAAAGTTTACCCCTATAGAACTTAACTCACTGGTAATCGTATTAAAATCATTTAAATGGTCAGCAACAGATCCACCTTCTGACATCTTCGTATTAAATAAATGTTTCATAAGAAATAACTTATTTGAGGCTAAGGGTTTTCCATATAGTTTCGCCAATGCCTTAATTAAACCATCTATTGTTGTTTCTTTCGAAATATTGAAGGGTACCAACATTGCGAGGCACAGTCATACTGTTCTGAGTGCCTTTCTATCGATAATATCCCATTCTGCATCTGTCATGCTTGTCGGCTTCTTCTTTTTTCCGCTCAATGGTAGGTACAGACATTTCTGATACAAATAATCTTCCATATGCATCTTCCACAGCGGGTAGTTTTGGCTATTAAATTTATCGACCCTAAACTTACCATCTTTCGCCATTGCTCCCACTCGAACCAGGAACCCTTCTTTCCTACGAGTTTATCAGCCAAATAGACCTTCGGCTCTGATACCAACTGTTAGAAAATAATATATTATAGAGTAATGCAACACATAAAATATGCGAAAACACAAACAAAAAAAACATATAAAACCAAAGAGACACAGATATACGTGTTTCACCCAATTTGTGCTACGTCCACCCCGAACAACTAGTCCTTCCTTTCTATTATCCATCAAAATGAAGAGACACAACCTACATCAGATCCGTTGTAATATCATGTGTTCTCTCTCACAGTCTCCCTATATGGCTATCGCTTTGAGAATACACATACCAATACACGGGCGCAATACAATGCCCTCATACAAAACGAGAGGTTGCCTTCTAGGGAAAAAAAACCCTAAATTAAACAAAACTTCTACCGTTGGATCATTCGCCTAATGAACGACCCAAATTGACTATAAATTACAATACTTTTACAAGGAAATTTTACTTCTGTTTTTAGCTTCGGGGGCACTACCCCTGAAACCCCCCGCCAAGGGGGGGGGGGGGGGGGGGCTCCATAAAGTCGCAACCCCCACAGCCCCCACCCTCCCCCTTAGACCTTCCAGGAAATTTTCAATTACAGGTGGCGTTGCCGCCCCGTTAAGAACAGGGGTCCAACGCTATGATACAAAATAAAGAAGATAATCAGGCTCCACACCTAACAATATCCCACCTGGAGGCTGATTGTAGCAACTCCTATGTTGCTTCATTTGCTGCACAATTACTCCACTTTGGACTTGGTTGTTTCTCATCTTCATCATCATACTTGAAGACCAATTTAAACTGAGCATAATCTCAATTTCTCCCTGGTTACAAATTTTGTTAGCATATCTGTAGGATTCTGGCTAGTGTGTATCTTTTCCAGCTTCAACTATCCATCTGCAGCCGCGCCCCCCCCCCCCCCTGGACCCCCCCAGGCAGCATTCAATTACGGCCAGCATTTCTGCCCCGTTAAGAATAGGGGTCCAACACTGTGATACAAAATAAAGAAGCTAATCAGGCTCCACACCTAACATAATTAACAATTTAGAACAAAAAATTTCGACATGCAATAAGAAATCACACACATGGAGTAAGCATTTTTCTATGGGGAAAGCAATCTGCTAAAAACCTTAATGCATGATTGCATTAAATTAGAAGAATAGAGATGTATTACAATTTCTTTAATCAAATGAGCACAACCTGCAAGTGCATATCCTATCTTCTGCTCACTAAAAGACTTTGACCCAGACCTAGTCAATTTTTTCCTCCGCTTGAGCTCCTATTTCCTTATGTTGTTCCTTGAGGAATTAGGCCCCTATTATTTAGGAAATTCCTCAAATTTATTCTGCAATTCCTTTAGGATGATCATTTAACTCCATGCAACACTTTTACACTCAATACTAGTCTACCACTGATGTTACACTGCCTTGGAATCTCCACCGAGACTTGGGAACTCGAATTATCTGAATGCACTAGCTATTTTGGGTTGATTGATCAATTAATTAGATGATCATTGAGTTTTAATGAAGCCTCGCTGCTTAATTGACCTTCCACTAGTTCCTTCAAAAGTTGGGACTAGTTTAACTAGAAACAACATGAGATAATTAACCTTGATTGCATCAAATTAGCAATCACACATGCTTAACTGAACTCTAACTCCTCCAACTCGAATTTAATGAGTAAACTGGGTGACACGAGTTAACATCATCCAAGTTGTTGCTGATGTGGAAATTCGAATTTTCTTGATTTTATAAAGGCGAAACCAAATTGAGAATTCTTGCAACATTTTTCAACAAATTTGATGCTCTAAAAAACTAGATGAGCAAAATATACTTTCTCTTTTGTAGTGTATTGTTATCCTTCTTTATGTTAATCCTTTATATATTTTTAATGGGAATGGCTTACAAAATAAAAGAAAAAAATCGTGAGTTTGATGGCATTGAAGCACGCAAAATGCCTTTGATTCACCTATTCAAATTTCAGGCCAGATCTAGAACACAAGGAAAATAACACTAAGTTTATTGCAATGTTTGTCTCAATACCACAAGGATGTACAATGAATTGCCACAAGGATATTCATATCCCAAGTTTTTCCTCAACTTTAAAGCCTTCAAACTATGGCACATAGCAATGGTTCTCCTTTTCAATGATTCCATAAAGGACATTCATCCATGAAAAGATCACAAATTTCTGCCTTTTGAATAAAAAAATTCCAATACCCTCATTTAAACTCCTAAGTAAAAAATTATATCATGCCACTAGGTATGAAATGAAATTAAAATGACCTCTTTAAACTCTTGAAAATGTTTCAATATGGCACTCAAATAACAATGACCAACATAACTCACCATTCATTTTTCAGATAGCAGTGGGTTAGCTCAAAGACACGGCTATAGGTTAACAAGCTCATTACATTTTCATAGGTTGTGGATTCCATGGAAGGTCACCTTTATGAAACTCCAACGCCACTACAATGGCTAATCATAGCACATCTCGCCTTTCTATCATTGTACCAGAAAAGCTTCCGCACAATAATATTGTCTTTCTATCTCAAATATATGGACCACTCATATCTCTTCACTTGGGCTATGTTCTTAATTTTATATTCAATTTTATAGAAGTGTGCCACAATTTTGTATCATGTTGTGGATGTCACTGAAATTGTATCAACTGCTTCAAAAATGGCAAATCCAAGAATGCCACATTAGAGCAAATTTGATTTTAAAAAGTTAACATTGAATTTCAACGTCATAATGTGTAATACAATCAAAATCCTTTAAATCTTAAAAGAGATACAGGTGTGACTAGGCACCAAATTATTTTTTAATAATATAATAAACCTACCTTAAGCATGAATGTTTCCTAAGTGACCCAAAACTATAATAAATATAAAAAATAAAATTAATAACTTAATCTATACAAGTTAGAATGTCAATAAATTATTAAAGAAGGGTAAATCATGTGGTGTATTTCAAAATTAGGCAGTGAGTATTTGTAAAAATAGGTGTCGGGAGGAGTACAATCATTCACATTTCCTTCTTGGTCACAATTGCCATCATCTGGATCTGTAATCTTTAAAATGAATGCACTAGTTAGTAAATCTTTTAATTATTGAAAATTTTCTCCACACTCTGCAACCCCTTCAAACATTATTCCATTCTTTTTCACTGAAGTAATTGGATGTGAAATGTTGGAGAAACCTTCAACGAATCTCATGTAGTAACCAGTTACACCCATAATTGATATTTGAAATATTCTTTGGTGTTGGTCATTCTTTGATTGTCATAATATTCTTTAAACTTAATGACATGCGCTTGTCTGAGACAATCTGGCCCAACTAATCGATTTGTATTTAATAAAAAGTGTACTTGCTTAATTTATAATACAATTTGTGGTCTATTAACACTTGTTGCACCATGCTCTGACGCTACTCATGTTCTTCTTTTATCTTGGAGTAGGAGAGAATATTAGCCAAGAAGACAATAATAAATTGTCCAAGTAATCTCTAAACACTCCACCAATAGGCACATAAAACAAGCCAATGTATTTGTCAGTCCAAGTGTTTCCACCACAAATTCATAATGACCAACCCTGCATAAACGACAATCTTATTGGTTTCTTATTCACTAATTCTCACTTGATGATAACATGACCTCGAGTCAATTATTGAAATATTTGTGCTCTCTTCGGTTGATCAAAGAAGTTTGCTATTCTTTTCAAAAGGATACTTGTTGTTTATCATTACTTTATTTACTTGTTTGAAGTCAATACACCTTAAATTTCCATCATTTTTTGTTGAAAATGCAGCAAGATTATGGAGCTTAGTGAAATGAAGTCGCCTTCACTAAGTGGGCCCGTAGGCTATTTTTGGCGCAAAGTCTATTTTTAGACTATGTATATTTTTAGACATATGGAGCATGGTCTAGGAGTTGCAGTATGCTATTCTTGGAGTATTGGTCATGTTGGTAAAAATATATGGACCTCTATTTTTAGACATTTAGGTCGAAGTCTATTTTTAGACTGCCTATCCTAAAAATAGAAAAGTCAAATATTGTTTACCCTTAATAATATTTGGACTCTAAACTTCAGTTTACTCTCTTGGAGCACTTCAGTTGGAGCTACAGAAGTGGCTCATGCATCTGACAGAGGAATTACGCTATTCCTAGGGGTTTAGTGAGCTCATGCATGGTTGACTTCAGTTAGGACTTCAGTGGCAGAAGTTTGGTGGAGTTGTGTTCGGTTTAACTTAGTTAAACTAGTTGAGATTAGTTTAACTAGCTAATCAACTAGTAATGAGTGGAGTGAATTAAAAATTATTTAATTCACTAATTATTAACTCATTATTCAACTCAAGAACACATCAGTTCACTACAGTGCATGGACAGTTCAGTGGAGACCAGTGAAAGAGGTAGATGAAAGGGTTGAGATAGCTATCAGTTGTGACATTAGTTGTGCATGAGACTTGCACCACACTTGGAGGAAATTTCCCATGAGGATTGCGCTATCAAGCCAAGGAGATTCGAACCTTGGATCTCTCATTAGACCAGCCTTGATTGCGCAATAGAGGCAGGCAATTAGTGGATGAGTTTTGAACCTGTGACTTGTTCAAAACCAAGCTAGTTTGTGTGTAACTTTATGAGATAGTACTGAGTACCTGTGAGTAGTATTGTACTATGTACTGTTACATGTTATCTCCATTATAATATACACAATAGCTGAGGGGTTTTCAGCTATAAGCTTTCCCCATACATACTGTGTAATGTGTGTGATGTTTTGATGATCTTTTGATCGCATACCGCTTGTTTTATTTCCGCATGTGTGATGATCTGAGTAGAAGAGATTATGTGTTGCATATGAATTCGAATTGATATGTGATCAGGATAATCTCGGTGGATAAATCTTCATTATTCAGCAAATTTCTACATTTTTTATTTACAAAAATGTGAAACACTTGGAGATATGCACCCATTCTTCGATAATTCTTCTAATCGCATTCACAACACTTTTAGCTTTGGCATTCTCATTCTATAGGGAGTCTTGGGCACCGCGGTAACTCTAGATATCAATTCAATAGAGATTCGAATCAATGTGTCTCCATGGTGGTAATCCTAGAAATTTCCCAAACACAAAGATAATCCTTAAGATTTGATTCATCATCCTCATATGGATCTTCTAGTTTTGTTGCATATCTAACAATCTTTTCTAAAACCTATTTTCAAATACAATGTTGAAATTCCCATAATGGATGCATTCCTTGGAGTGTGTTGAAATATGCTTGAGTACGCTTTTTCATTGAGTCGTGTGAAAGTTTTGTTGTAGCAATCTAGGACATTGTGATGCTTGACCAACCAATACAAAACAATCTAGAAATAATGTGACCTGAGTGCCATGATGTTCAAATCCACTTTAGTGTTGATTCCATTCATGTTCACTAGGTAATCCTTGAAAAGCTCGTTGAATCTTCCCATGGTTCCAATGGCTAGGTATACCAACATAATTTTTTCATGCTTACATATTTTCAATTTAAATATTTCAACTAGATTGGGATTTACATATCAATGAATAGCTCTATAATCAATCAAAATAACTATGGGTTGATTATCAATCTTACATTCCACTTTTATCATGTGGGATTAATATTCTAATTGTTTGTTGTACAAGGTTGCATAAATTATTGGCATGTTTCTTCCCATATATTTCCATTGCATTTGCTTCATGGACATTATGTGCAATCCTCATTCTATATGTATATGCTCCCTTAATGTTAGATACAATCCTCACTCTATCTCCTTAGTGAGGATATACTTTGTTCGAGTGGTCTCCCTCACATCCCAAACATTTTATGGGTTGTTGCCTTAGCGTCATCCTTGGAAAATCTGCCATATTGGGCTCATTTTGTGCTTGTTTCCCTTTCTAATATGTCTAAGAGTTACTTCATAAGAATACTAGATTGAATCCTTTCTACCTTTGATCAAACTTATTTTTCTTCATATCATCCCAAGCTTTCTCAAAGGTTGGCTTGCCTTTGTTTTCTTCATATAAGTACTTTTCTTTCATGGTGGTTTCTTTTGGATTCTTGGGCTCATCAAATTAAATTGTGTCCTTGCAAAATTATGGAAACCCACTCAAAAATATTTGGATATTCACTCATCTCTAATGAAATTCACATACCTCAAAAGATCTAGGAACTTTCTTTCATACTCTTCCATAGTCATGTTTCCTAGTTTGAGCTTGAATAAATCTTGCATATTCTTGTCAAAATAATGCTCTGAAAAGTACCACTTCTAAAAGAACTTCTTGAAATGTTGCTAAGAAATTCCCTTCTCATGAATATACTTGAATTGATTTAGTTAGTCACACCACATGTATGTTTTTCCTTGCAGATGATAAATAACAACTCTTTTGCTTCAATATTTCATGAATAACTGTGAAGATGGAACTATTTTATCATGTCTAAAAACCATGTTTTAGCATCTTTGCCCTTTTTATGCTCTTTGTCAATCGTAGGTGGTTTGAGATTTCTAATCTCTCCTTGCAACTCAATCCTCCTTATTTGATGTATTTTCAAGGAAAAACTTGGGTTGCTCTCCAATCCTAAGAATGAATGAGATATTTTGGTTTAATTTCTAGATGAATTATGGTGTCTACCACCACTCCTTTAGTTCCCAGACCATCTATAATCATTCATCCTGATGCGATATGTGATCTATCACATGTTTTGCATTGGTTGCATGTCAAGTACTAGACTCATTGTGAATTTTCCTTTGTATAATTGTTTATCCTCCCAAACATATAAGTATTAATTTGATTTTTCTACCATTGAGCTCTTATCAACCTTTCATTGTCTACTTTATAGCTCCATGTTTCCTTTTGTAAGCTTCTCTTAATCTCAGCCAACTCTACAAGCTTCATTCTCATGTATCCATTAGGATATATTTACACAATTCCCAAGCTAACGCTCAACCCTCTCTTTTGATCTCCATGTCCAAAAGAACCTTGTGCGTGTTAAGAATTGGCGTGAGTGAGACTAGACAAGCCAAGTGGTGAAAAATTCCTTAAATCATTCTATTACATATTGTATTGATCCCGGGATATGATTTTCTAATATATTAATTTGTTTGCCTAGATATTCTAGATGTCACTGAAAACTCATCAGTGGATCATGACAATGCCTAATCAGGATAAGGATTACAATTCATGACAATATGATCTTGGTATTTGTGACGATCTAAGGATTCACAGTCTAAAATTGCCCCTCTCAATCACAAGTCAAAATAATTGTACAACACTTGTACGAATAATTTTTTTCATCTTTAATATAAAACTATTGAAATTTGTTTCAATGAAGATATGCCTTAAAAAAATTCAATTTCTAGATGTCTCGAAGTGAACAAATGTTATGCCTATATTTTTTGTTGTTGAATAATTGAAGTGATTCTATGTTTTTTGTTGATGGGACTAGTTGATATCCTAAAATTCCTAATTGCTAAGTGAATTCCAATTGAAATTTGACTCACAAGACTTTGAAACTTGAAGCATGATATCTAATATTCTCCCTATAAGGTGTGAGGTGATATTCTTTGCAATAGTTCATTATGGAAAGGATCCAAGCTAGGGCTTTTGATTCTTTAGGTAGTGGTATTGACCAATAATCATTTTCCATGAAAACTACTGCCTTATAATTCATCACTAACCAGTATGCTTTGAATAATGTGGCGGTTTCTAGTTTACCATTAACTATCTTCACTTCATCAATTTACTCTCCCCTTTTAAAGGTATAGGAGAATTTATTTTAATCATTGTGCTCCCCTCCTTTAGGTGTGGAGAGTGTCGTATTTGACCTTTTGGAATAATTGGTTGAAAACTTTTTCTTCATTCATTTCTTTAGGCAGGCACGTATTTACCTTTGTCATGACTAGATGGTAAGACTTGTGTAGCTTCTTTACTTGTTGATTCCATTTCCAAGAATTTATCCATCCATATTGAATTATTTTCTTAGATTTATTTTGTTTTTGACACCTTGTAGATACGTGATTTGTCTTCACACAATGAAGACAATGGTGGAGATTAAAACATTGACTCTCCATATGAATTTGCTAAACAAATTCTTCATCCTTGAAAACTATTCTAATACACCCAACATAATTTTTTGGAAAGGAGACCATGGAATGATTTTTCTTTTTTTCTTTTTTTCTAATAGATCTGGATATACATGATTGCTACTAATTATGCATTTTTTACTCTCCAATAATTAATCTAAGATGACATCTTGCTACATAGATAAGAGGAGTCTACTTGAATGTTCATAACTTAGTGAGTAATTATCCTTTGGACTCAACACAAATTAGAGAATTTTCATGGAATACATCGACTGGAGTGTCTATCTCCCGCTATATTTATTGCAACTGTGATAGAGAGCAAAAATTTAAAGTTAGAGGAAGACACAAGAATATTCCAATTTGAAGGAAGTTTAAGTGAAAACCACTCGATGAATCAAAGATAAAATAAAATTGAACCATTGTTCACAAAAATAAGCAAAACAAATGTAAATCACCAAGCCTTATCAATCCCAGGAAGTGAAATAAGGAAAATTGGGTTAATGGGCTTAATTAGGTTGGGCATTAGAGAATAATGGAAAAAACCAAAAGCAATAGGAAATAAAATCCCACATTTTTTGTTCTTAAACATCCTTTTAAGTTTAATTTCCCTTCCATTTTTGCACTTATAGAAAGGTTGGGTACAATGTTGGGAGCCTGTGTCACTGCTTGTCTCATCTGCCTTAATGTGATATCTCACTCATCCTCGAACTCAAAATGCTTTCCACTTATAATGTTTGAGGGATGATTATTCGTGGGAGATAAATCAAGGATGGTATCCATCCATTTAGACTTATCATTTTACAACTTAATGAAGCTCCTTTATTGGGTATCGAGTAATCCCTTGAAACTTGGTAAACTTGGTATTGTGTGTGTGTGTGTGTGAAATTTAAATTTTTAATGTGATATGTACACCATAGCATAGATTAGATGTACACACATAGAGAGAGATTAAGTATTAAGTCTTGATATGTTTTATTTTATTATATATATATTTTTTAATTTTTTAATTTTATTTTATGGGTTGAATTCTATTAGCTGCAAAAAACAAAGGATTGCAATAATTCACTCTGGTCTCTCACAGGGGAGACCAGGCCATAACAAAAAATGTACACTCCTAGGAGACTAGAGAGACAACTAAAAACTAACAGTGACAACAAAACTGTAACAACCTTGGTAAAAAAATCCATGTAATAAAGTTAATAAAGGCAAAATAATAACCATGGTCATGGGACACATATTCCAAGCAAAATGTTGGGCAAAATCATAGTGATGGGGATCACTTGTGATTAATTAATGGCTATGGAAATTGACAAAGGCTTTGGAAAGGCACAAGGCATTTATTGGAATTTTATTTATGAAAATCATGGAAAATAGGAGAAAATGGAGGTGAAATGTCACAAATTACATATGAGGATGAAAACTAAGGAAAATAATGGAAAATTGAAGAAAATAGAGGCCTAATTAATAAAAAGGATTTTGAGATCAATTCACAGCTTTTGTCATTGTAATCTTTTGTCAGTTTATTTTTGGAGCTGTCATTCTATTCTCTCTCTCTCTCTCATACTCTTGGACACTTGAGTTTTCATGGACCACTCTTGGAAAAGTGTGACATACTTGGGATTTAGAGCAAGAAGGCAAAAGAGGACCAGGAAAGCGCAAGAGGACACCAGGATCAAAAACTAAAGCGGGTTTTTCTTGTAGGTACCGAGTTGGATGTATGACTTCCTTATTATATTTGGCATGCATGACATATGCATGTGGTATGTGGTTTCTTGGCTATGATCTTTCATTAGCATGGAGGATTGCCAAGATTAACAGTGGTTTTTCCTAACCTTGCCATTTCCTGGATAACCATAGTGTTGTGGGTTCCTTTCCTTTTGTTTTTGATTTGTTATCTTGTTATTTTGGCTATGGGTTTAGTTACTGGTTCCTATAAGCCTTGGTTGGAAAAACACTTTGGAAGCCCTGTAACAACTTGCGTTGGATTACTAGTCTTGGAAGCCTTGGTTGGATAAATGCTATGGAAACCCTTGGTGGGTTGAGTTACTAGTCCTGGAACCGCTAGTTGGACAAACACTTTGGAAGCCCAATAACAATTGTTTGTTGAGTTACTAGTCCTTGAAGCCCTAGTTGGAACAAATGCTCTAGAGCCTTGGACAGCTTGGGTAGAGACTAATCTAATTATGGATAGTGATGTCTGACTGTGAGGTGGAATCACTAGTTGAGGGTTGAGGTGATTTGGCCTCTAGAAGCCCTGGTTTGGTTTTGATTTTTTTTTTTTCATGGGATCCCACATTCACGCTTGGAATATGGCATGAGGGTGATTGGCTGAAAGAAAGATATGGTTCAGCCCAATCTATGATCGGGTGGTTCGTGGAAGTCCCAAATCTGGTTGCATTTTGCATATGTCAACAAGAGCTCTTTTCCTCTTGTATTTGATGGGTAAATGTACCTCTTATTATGTGGTTGTTATGGTTGTTATATCCTTGTTATTTTTGTTGTTTATATGTTGGTTATGAGCATGTTTTATGACATTGATGATGTATGGATCTCATCAGGTTTTGATTATAAAATGAATGAGCAATGAATATATGACCTAATAGATGATAATGTAAATATTTTAATAAGGCATCAATGCTTCTTAATGATTCTCAGATAAGTATGAGACCCCTATGCTCAAATATGTTCTTGTTATGACCTGTAGAAATTATGCATATTTGTGATATGTTTGACAAAATTTCGGTCATGGCTAGTAGCGGTCTGGTCAAGTCCTTGATCAAATGTTTTCATTTGTAGCCTTGTTTCAATGTTAGTTATCATTTCTGAAGGTTTCATGAAGTTATAGGCAGTGGCCTGAGTCCTAGCCCTGAAAAAGTGGCACTGAATCCGAGGTCATTGGCACATAAATTCTTGGAAAAGTCCACAGTCGTTGGCATGCCTTGTTGTGGGAGCGACTGGAATGCCTCATTCACATGCATGGCTTGTCATGGGAGCAGTTGAGGGTCCATATCAGCAAACTGATGAGTTGTCTGAGGGGTTGATCACTTGGAAGGGTTGGTTGGCTCTTGAGGGTTTTGTAGCATGTGTGGAAAGTCAAATTGGTCTTGTCATGTCGGTTCCACTCCCTTAATTATACTCGAGGTGTTGAATCATATCATAGTAACTCTTCATCACATGTTTACCTCGATTTCCTGGTTAGCTTGGGTAAATGTGGGAGGAGGGTGTTACAAAAATAGACTAATACATAAATAGTGGCCTAGCCAGCTTCAAACAAAAAAATTTGCAAAGATATAATCAAAAGGCATAAACATATCGAATTCAAATAAAGGGGTCATATTCTGAGTCTGTCATCAAGAAAGGTGTTATTGGATTTTTTGAAGGTTTGTAAGCTCTCGGAGGGATGACGAAATGGTGTTTTATCCTCTCCAACCTACTATCATATTCCCTCACATGACAATGCATATTATCTAAGGATTCAAGAACATCCATACAAGACTCGTGGTGGTCTAGGAGATTCCACCTGATAAATAATTTCATTTTTCAATACAATTATATTGTTTGCATGTACTAATTAAATCCCCCCTTCGTATGTCCCATATCAGGGATCCAATCTTCCAACTCAACAAGGACTTCATAATGTAAGAGGGAAGTTCGGTGAGAACATGCTTCCCCCTTAGACTATGATAATTCCTCCTGAACATGGGTTGAAGTGAGCTCTCGATACCATGTAGCAAAGGATTCAACCAATGATAAAACCAGGTATTTCCTCTTCAGGATATCTCATGGTAATAAGTGGCTCCTCTTCTCACTCCACCCGTATGATGAGGCATGACTAGAGTTACACCTGGAGACACACAAGTAGACCACGTTCTGCCCTGGTCAAGATGAACCCCACCCCCCTTAGAACCACCAGGAATGAACTAAGATGTTTCCTACATCATAGCCTTGTCAGTTAGGCCCGTAGTACCCAAAATTCCAACAACAAACCAACCTATGCTAGCTCTCGTAAACTAGTCAGCAAATAAATCACACTGCCACCCAAAAATTAAGACTCGTACTAGAACATTAACCTGAGACAGAAAAAACACCCACCTCCCAACCTGGTTTGGATATAGGAAGCGAGTGGACCAACAAAAACCCTTTGACCCCTCAAAGAGTAGATGCCACTGATTCCCATGGAGATGCACCACAAATAAAATGCTCCCCATATTCAAAAGGATATCAACCATATAAATCAAAAAACAACAACTCCTTAAAGGATCACCCTAGTCCACACTAAGATAAGCCCAAGGTCCCCTTAGCCACCATAGACCTCGAAAGTGCCCAACCATAAAGAGATAAATGACATATAAAACTTACCACCATCTACAATTCTTCTACCCAAAAAGAGAATTGAAACCATAATTATTGCAGGAAATGAAAAACAACAAACACACCCATAAAAAATGAACCAAAATTGGAGATAACTATCACACACTGAAATGAGTGGTGCATTCCATCTTGGATTCCTGAAGAGAGGAGAGAAAAATAACAAAAATGCCCCCTTTAGCTTCTGCAATTTGGTCAGTTTTCATTTCAACCATAAAATGTGGAAGTTTCCATAACCTCTGAGCCTTAATCAAATAGAACTTTCCTAGGTCTCCAGCTAAGGTTTGGAGCCCAAGCATACTACCCATTGTTGGATAAAACTTAAGGTGGGATGACCCTCTACTCATCGAATGGTTTCTTGAATAATTTATCCTCGATTCTTTATAGCCTCATGCCATGCATATGCATGGGGGTGTCTTGTTGTAGACATAGTTGCCCTCCCTCGTTCTCAGCTGTGAAAATGTACCAACTATTTAATAAACTTAGACATGCTATTATGGCCACCCTTATTGTATGTTGGGTGTCGTCAAAATTTACAGTAGCCCATCCCCTCATATGCCCAAATGTGTATGGGATTAATACCATTCAATCCATAATTACACTTTTCAGGTGTGTGATGCCATGTCCCCCCGTCCATTAGCCAGGTGGGGCAGTGACAACTTTCCCCCGTCTCAAAAGTCTCTCCATCCGAGATTGGGAAATATTTTTGGACCATCTTCTAGCATGCCACCTTCATGGGAGAATTAGGCAGACCATTCCAAATTAACTCCATGGGGTTAGAAGATTACAAGAGGCCATAATTTGCTAACATGTTTGCCTTATGTGCAGTGGGATAAGAACTAGAATATTAGAGAGAAGGTGCACAACCTATTCTAGCAAGGATTCCAACCTCCAACTCATAGAGACCTTATGGATATGGGATCCATCTTGGAGAATATGGATCATGTTGATAATGAGTTATGAGTCCCCTTACATAAAGAGATTATTGTAGCCTTAAGTCTGGGCATATTCTAGGCCCATTTTTAAACATATTAATTCCACTGCATTATTAGTATTATTCCCAATTTTCCCATAATATATGAACACTGACATCCATGTATGATCTTTGACTATGCTTCCAAATATTGTGGGGCTCAAATTACCCTTGGTAGTGCCATCAAAGTTTAATTTTAAAAATAAAGACAAAGGGGGAGTCTAATTACTTGGGTAGATACAATAACATAAGGAGGGTTTTTTTAGAGAAGGACACATTGGGGGGGAGGGAAAACACTTATGCATAATTCGGGATTCAAAACCTAAGGCCTACCAATATTGAGAGGACAAAGGTAATCTAAGGATTGTTTCTTTTACGTAGTTAACAAATGATTTCCACATCGAATCCATCGATGTTTTTCAGGCCTTTAAAGTTATTTCTATATATTTCTTTCAAAATACCACATAGAAGAAAGACAGGGGAAATGTTCCATATGCAGTTGAGAACTAGATTATCAAAAGTTCGTATCTGCCAATCATTGATGATGTTTTATAGGCTGTCAAGATCCCTATCCGATTAGGAGAGGCAATCTTGAAGCTTATTCCAAAAACCTATAGAAAATATGCATAAACTAAATAAATGATCCAAAGTTTAAAATTTTAGTAAACATAAAGGAAAATGGGAAGGACCCTTGAAGTTCCTCTTCTGGATGTCATCACTTGTTAGAGATTTGTTCTGTAATAATGACCATAGGAACATAGAAAATTTAGTCCATTGATGTTGTTTCTAGATCTTCATACATACCTCATCCATAGGTTCATCCTGATATCCAAATTCTAGGTGATAGGATTCATTAACCAAGAAGGTGCTCTTGGACCTATATCCCCATCATATCTTATCATCTTAATGTAAGATTGGGATCAGCTGATACTACATGTTGTTCCAAAAGTTTCTCCATATTTCACCATTTGGTTTGGGATGCCAATTCTTCGAGGGTGTCCACTTACGCTATTATTGATAAATCATCTCCTATGCCCAGTAATATTCAATTAAGACTTTGTCTTTGGTCGTCATTTGTAACCTTAGTTGCATGAGCTTTGCATAGTCCTCCATCTCAAGTAGTTTTTGCTAAGATTCTTCCTGAAATAGAGTTGTGCTCCCATTCTTGAATTATCAATAGCAATGCTTTTGGATCAACCCAATACCCTTCTTTGCAAGAGTCCAGATCGAAAATCCAGGGGACGTCACACTTGGTATTATCTGATGTTGGGGATGGGTTGTAGGGGCATATTTGTGTTTCCATATACATTTCCATAGATCCATTCCTCCTTGGAGCCACCTCCACAAGTTTTTGGCACCCAACATCGTGCCCATTATTGAAGGGTTCTTCGAGCCTAATCATCCTTTAATTTATGATCTACACATCTTATCCCAGGCCACCAAAATCCATTTATTCTCCTATTTTGAGCCATCCCAAAGGAAGATTAATTAAATTCTTCATATATCCTAAATAATGGTTGATGGTGCAATTGCGACAAAACACATATAAATAGTGAGAGCTTGTAAAACTAATTTAAGAAAGACTAAACGATCCACCATATTCAAGGATCTAAAGGTGCAGCTTGATAATTTATTCTGAAATTTTGTAAGAAGTTTTTCCCAGACACTCCATATGAGGGATATCCCCACTAAGGGAGCGCTTAAAATATTTGGATGGGAGTTTGTTGATTGATCTAGCTCTCTAGATTTCATGCTCCATGCCTCTATACAATCATAGGAGTATTAAAGAAAGATGATTGGGATTTAGTTCTATTAATTTCCATACTTGATGTAGTAGAGGAACGATTCAAAATTTGATTGAATGCTCAAGCTTCTTGCACCATAGGGGTACCAAGTCTCATGGTATCATCGACAAATTTTTGGTGGGTACGAGGCAAATATTCTTCATACAGGCGAAGTCCTTTTAGCCTGTGCTAAGTTGTTGCTGCCTTGAAAAATCTGCCTAAGCTTTCTGCTACTAGAATAAAAAGAAAAGGAGAGAGTTGATCACCTTGTCAATCCTCGAGATAACTAGAAGGGAGGATAAGGGGATCCATTTACCAAAATTGAAAAGGAGGTTGAGGAGATTATTTTATACACCTATTTTATCCAATATTTCGTGAACCCAAAGGCACTCATAATATGGCATAAAAATTCCCAATTTACTTTATCATAAGCTTTAAATAGGTCCAACTTAAGCATCATTCTCGACTTCTTAGTTATTATTAGAGAGTGAATAACCTCTTGAGCCGCCATAATGCCATCTAGAATATGTTTCTCTTATACAAACCTTCTATGTTCTAGAGCAATAAATTTGGGAAGGAAAGGTTCAAGTCAATTTGCTATAGTCTCACTGATGACTTTGTATATAACATTACATAGAGCGATAAACCTATACTCATCAGGGTCTTTGGTCTTATCATTTTTTGGAAACAAATTTATTAATGTTGCATACAACACTCTGAGAATATACTTAGATTTCCTAGATTCCTCGACAATCTTCCACACCTCGTCCCCAATTATTGACCAACAAGATTGAAAAAATCTACTATAAATCCATCCAACATAGGGTGCTTTGTTATGAGGCATCGTCTTGATGGTAGATTTGACTTCCTCATAAGATATTTCCCTAAGAAGTGCCACGTTCTGATTAACAGTTGTGAGCGATGGAATATATTGAGTGACTTGTTAGATAGCTCCTTATCTACCACCCTCTAGCTCGATAATAATGTTTTGGAAGAAATTAATTAGTTCTTGGGGTATCTCTTGGTGGGTTTCTATCATTTTGCTATCAAAGCCTTTCAACAAAGAGATTTTATTATGGTATCTATGTTGTAGCATAGATTTATGAAAAAAACCATATTTTCCCCCCTCTTTCAGCCACTCAATGTGAGATTTTTGCCTCACATAATTTCCTTTGGCCTTTGATGCTCTTCTAGTGCATGCAGGATGTTTACCTCTGTCTCTATCATATCCTCTGATTGACTATACATAATAGATTCTTGTTAAATCTCCACAAATTTGAGCTCTAGTTTATATTTTTCTTCCAAAATGTTGCCAATATGCCCTTTATTCAAACTCTTTAGTTTCCATTTGATGTGTTTCATATTCTTGTATAGAGAAAACATTTTTGATCGATCAAGACTATCTATCTCCTCCAACCACTTATGGATATTAAATAGAAACTGCAGTAGTTGAAGCCATAACTTAACGAATTTGAAAAGATGATTCCAAGGGTGAGTCTTCGGATATATATTGAGGCATATGGCCCAGTGATCTGATCAAGGGCTAGGAGGGATGGATGCTTCAATAAAGACGTCCCAAACCAAAAAAAATTCCGATAATAGGAAGCAGTATAGTCGTGATGCAATTTACTGGAGACCTTCTCGTCAGTTATTCTAGGAGAACACCCCATTGGTTGTGTGCACCTCAATGAGGCCCAAGGAATCAATGGTTTCCTAAAATGAAATTGCATCCACTTCAAGCCTCCTAATACCCCCATTATTCTCATCCAATGATTCAATAAGGTTGAAATCTCCCCAGAGAATCCACACAGAGGGGAAATCAAATTTCTAGACTGGGATATCGAGTTAAGAAACAATGACTTATCATATAGGAGATTCAATCTATACACATTAGATATGAAACAAGACTCCCCTTACCCAACAACATAGATCTGAATTGTCAAAAATTGAAATGTGGAAAACACATTGGTCATTATGATTTCTTAATCATCCCATAGAATGGCTAACCCTCTTGAGTACCCTTGGGCATCAATGGAAATTGTTTGACATCTTATCTTCCAATTGTTAGTTAGATAGATAGGGCCTCCCCTGAAATTTTAGTTTCATGGATCATCATAATTGCAGGTTTCTCCTCTAACCATTTTCCTCTCAATATCCTTTGTTTGCATTTGCTACTAATGCCCCTCATATTCCATGATACAATTTTCATGAATGAGACTTGTTAGCACCATGGAACACCTTCGTGATAACCTTAACACGTCTGGAGTTTTCTAAATTACTTCCCAATTCATTTAACATTTAAAGGTTTCTCTTATGGGCCTAGTTCTTCTCCTCCCTATGCGATTTTCTTGAATCTCTCATTGATTGCACTTGGACACCCGAAGGCCCAAAACCTAAATTTTATTTGGTTGCTATATATTTGTACTTCGGGTATGCTTTACCTAAAAGAAAAACTTGATGATTAGGGAGGGTGATTGGATCATCACATTTCCATGTTTTTTTCTATTTTTGTAAAGTTAAGCATGTCTAAGTCCAAGTCCATATTCTTTACCCGATTTTTAAGTGCTTCAATCCCCTCACGTACTATGTGATGCAACCAACTCAAAAGACATTAGAAACAATAGATCAATGACTTGAAAAATATCCTCTTCAAGGGGGAAACCTCATTTACATTACATAAATGAACAATTCTTGGATGATTCAAATGAAAATCCTCCTTTCTAAATATAGGAGTCTAAGGGGTCACAATATAATCAGAGCTCGCATAATAATAATAATGTAAGGGCACAAAAATAACAATAGTGGGCTTCTATGGGGCACAATAACAGAAATATGGGGGCTACATGGGAAAAAAAATAACAATAAGGGGGCTACACTAACAATGACAATAAGGGGATACACTAGTATTATAGGTACCTAACATGCCCCCTTCCTTCAAAAGAGTGTTGTCTTCAACACTTGAGTAGTTTTGGATGCTTCTATATAAAATTCTCATCCTCCCATGTTGAATATTCAGTAGGTAATTTCTTCCACTTGATGAGATACTCTGAAATTGATCAATTTTGTAGCTGTCGAGTTCTTGTTTTCGTGACTGCTTCAGGTTCTATTATGATTTTTCCTTCCTCGTAAAGTTCTAGAAATATTGTTTGAACTGGAAGCTTGTCACCTATAACCTTCTTTAAGCATGAAAAATGAAAAACTGGGTGCACTCAAGAAGATGCAGGAAGCTCCAATTTGTATGCCATAGTACCAATATTTTGCAACACCTTGTAAGGACCATATTACTTTGGTGATAATTATTATCCTTCTTGGCTTGCTTGAGGGACATTTGTTTGTATGGTTGTAGTTGTAAAAATACCTAGTTGCCTACATCAAAACTTATTTCATTGCGATGTTGATTTTCCTGTTGTTTCATTTTATCCTGCGCCAAAGTGAGGTTATCCTTTAAGAGTATGAGAACATGTTGTTGATGCTAGATATGATCTTCCACTGCTTTAACCTTAGAATTTTTTCTGAAAGATGTGATGGAAGGTGGATGATATCCATAAAGTGCCATAAATGGGGTCATTTTTGTTGCAATATGGAAGGAAGTGGTGTAGCACCATTCAGCCAAAGGTAACCACTTGACCCATTGTGTTTGTTTATCAGATACAAAGCAACGAAGATATCCATCCAAACATTTATTCAATATATCAGTTTTCCCATTAGATTGAGGATGATAAGATGAGCTATGAATTAATTGAGTACCCACACAAGAAAATAATTCCATCCAAAAATTTCATGTAAAAATGGGATCTTTGTCACCACTACAAGGAAAAGACCCTCTAGCGGATTTTTTTGAGGAAGCCCTTATAAAAATAGCCCAGATATCTGTTTGTAGCAGAGGTCACTGGAGGAAGTTGGCAGGTGGATGGTTTTTCGCGGTGCGTTTATAATCATAACACGCACCGGTGCGCTTGATATATATTTGACGCACACGGTGCTATTAGAGGGTAAAGAAGCGTTGCAGAGTTATTTTTAAGCACTACAAAAAAATGGTGCACTTCATACATACAACGCATTGGCGCGCTTTATATAAAATGGAACTCCAAGACACTCACTATATAACCTTCATGGTGCCTCGAATTAATCAAGCGGACCAACCAATTGGTAAAAGAAAAAAAATAAAAAATTAAAAAAAAAATAAAAAAATAAAAAATAAAAAAATAAAAAATAAAAAAAAATAAAAAATAAAAAAAATAAAAATAAAAATAAAAAATAAAAACCATCATTGCGATGCCATACTCTAACAACAATGCCCCCATGCATTTATGGTGGTACGATGCCCCAGCATAAGGTGTTTATTTAATGAAAATATATGGTTTTTTTTATATAACGCACCCGATGTTGGTCATATATCGCCAGGCCAGTGTGTTTTCAACATTTCGGTGTTATTTACTAACAAAGACAACCTGGTGCGGTTTATGTACAACGACGCACCAGCATAGGGTTTTTATTCAAAGGGAGCATTGTGTGCTCCATACAAACTGACCCAGTGCGTCTTAGTAATCTAGCACATCGTAAAAGGGTGAGGTTAAAAACATTATTTCCACCAAGTTTGGTGGTATACTCTAACGACGAAGCCTCAGTGCAGTGAATGTTCCCTAACACACCGACACATGTATTTTTAAATTTAAAGAAGTGTGGTCCACCATTGATACAACTTCCTCATGCATTTAATACTAGAGCACACCAAAAAAGAAAAGAAAAAAAGAAAAAGAAAAAAACGAACAGTAAAAATCCATTTTTACTTTTTACAGTGTTGTAGAGATCTCAAGCACTGGTGTGACCTTTTCTTCTCTTAGGCGCCCTGCCATCGTTTCTCTCATTGCTCGCATTGCTTATGTTCGTTGCTTAGTGCGTGGACTTCAAATTTTGCAAAACGGTGGGCAAATTTGGTTTTTAGTACTCCATTGGAATCATGCCTCCTCAATGCGCAAATGTGCAGGTAATGTATAGGTTTCTCACCAACTTAAACTTTTAGCATATTAATTTTGAAAATTAACAAAGAATTCATTGTTTTTTTGAAAAAAAAAACAAATCCTGTGTAGTGCGTTCGAACCGTTCGGCTCACACCATTCCCAATGCTCCCTATAAATTTACAGGCCGCCCCGCAAATGGTGTTAATGGAAACTGCACCGGGCGGTTAATGTGACAGCCTAGTGTGCTACCGAGAAAAGCACACCGCAATAACAATAAAACAATGTGGTGCATGTCAGTTTCCATCTGTACCAACAATTTATAATATTTTTAAAATAACAATTTGTTTTTGGTGGTGAGTTAGTTTACTGAAACGCACCGAGCATTATGTAAAAATAAATATAACGGCCCAGTGTGTCTATATTACAGGAATGCACCTAATGTGCGGTGTGTCGGTCAAACATACCGCACCGAGGCATTTTGTGTTTGGTACCACACCGCCAATGATAGAATATTTCAAACGGGCTGTCCATTGAGTTATAACAAACACCCCGGGGCGGATATGGTTTGTCAACGCACCGCCTATAATATTTATTTAATTAATATTTTTTGTTGTCGCGGTGCGTGACTGTTTTTTATGCACACCATGGACGGTGCATGATATACTTGTACGCATCGTTGGCGGTGCATGACTTTTTTTTGTGGTGCACCAAATGTTTTTGGTTTTTTGTTTTTTCGATAAAAGTTATATTTATATATTTTTAAATACATTTTTCATTATATATATATATATATATATATATATATATATATATATATATATATATATATATATATATATATATATATATATATATATATATATATATATATATATATATATATATATATATATATATATGTTTTATGTATGAGGGAGGCTGATGTATTTAATATGTGAATCATTCAGTGATGTCAATGGAGAGAGGAGAGACAACAACAAGAGCAGAGAGATGACAATTATAACATGATACAACAATGGGAGGAAAGCGAAAGGGAGAGAATTTTGTACCCTTGCCCTATTACGCCACCCACCCAGTTGCTCTTAAGGGAGGTAGTCCTCCTTATGTTCTATGAGGAGGCTACAGCCCTAAAAGGGCATAATGGATTATTAGTACAGTTGATCTACAGGTGGGATTCCCATCGACATGCTTTCTGTATTGGTCCTGACTAGTGGTACCATCCCACTGAGGAGGACATGTATTTTATCACTGGCCTATCTAGGAGAGGGGAGGATTTTCCACAGTTTCCTGATGTCCCCTTCGGTTATGCAGTAGGGAGTCAGTTGTTGTACTCTCAGAGATACATTAGGGATGATATACTTTCTCCTACAGATTTTAAGGTGTCTGGTGGACATCTACGAATTTCTTCTTTCGTTCCAGAGGAGGTTAGGTGTCTCTCACTATTACTGACCACCATTTCACATTATACCATTGACGGGCAGCGCATTAGTTGCCCTCTTTTATTTTATGTTGATTATTTATTCCAGAGGCCACGACTTGTTAGATGGTCTGCCATTATTTTGCGGCAGTTTTGTATAGCCTTAGATAGATGTCATTCTGAGGCACGTGGGAGGTTGACCTTCCCTTTTGCTTCAGATTTGTTTTGTTTATTTTTTGAGAGGTTTCGAGATACGAGGCCTACCTTTGTTCTTCAGCATCGTAGGCCGATGATAGAGGTACAGATGCACACGTGGGGTGAGATGATGCCCAAGAGGGACTAGTCGAAGTATCCGACTAGGATTTCTAGTGATGCACTAGAGCTACTAGTCAGTGACGATGCCACATGTTCGTGATGGTGTCGTGTCCTTGCGTGGGGTTGGATTGGCGAGGGTGTACCAACATGCTCTTCCCATGGGATGAACCACCAATTGTTATAGTTAATATTGGTGTTTCCTTTAAATTAATATAGTTTCATTTTATTGTCTTAATTAATTAGAATAAAATTTATTCTAACACATTCTTTAACTTGTTTTATTGAATTGTGTTTCTTAAATTGTTTAATGAAATTGTCTAATTATTTTTGTGTACTATATATTTTGTAAATATTGACACATTCGTTGGGTACATGCCTCAACCCCCACCGGATGATCTTGTAGATAACAAGGAGATGGCGGAGGCCGCAGAGGGTAAGAGACCTCCTCAAGTGCAGATACCCGCGGGCATGTGGTGTAGGGCTGACATTCGATTCGGGATCGAGTTGGGCAACCGACTATTTTCACTCCTGGTTGATGAGGGAGTCTTCCCTGCGATGATCAGAGACATCCAGGCAGATCGTATACTCATGGAGATTTGGAGGGACATGCCGCACGATATGATGAGCATTATCCATCATATCATCGGACCTTCCAGGATACTAGCAACGAGGAGGGATAGGCACCATGGAGATGCGCGAAAGAGCAGCTCGGATGATGATCACGAGGGGAGTGATCATTCTAGTACTCCACCTCCTCCTCCTTCACCTCGTGGAGATGAGCATCCAACATCTAGTCCTGAGCAGGTACCATATGAGCAGGCACCTCTTAAGTAGACGCCATCTGAGAAGGCACCATCTGAGCAGGCACCTCCTGAGCAAGTACCATCTGAGCAGGCACCATCAACTGAGCAGGCCTCGACTAGTTATAGTATTGATGTACCACCATATATTTGACATTTATATGCAGTTCTATTACAGTTGTATATTTTCGACATTATACAGTTATGTGTGTGTGTGTGTGTGTGTGTGGTGCATGTATTTTATGTTCATGTCTATGTACTTAATTTAAATGTTGGTGTTCATCATGGTGTGTATATTGTTAGTTCCTGTTAGATATGTTCATTTAATGTGATTGCAGATAGATGTGTATGTTATAACAATTATTTGACATGAGATGTATATTTGATGTTTGCGTTGTGATGATGTTATACAATGCTTTTGTTTTGTTAGATGATCATGATCATGATGATTAGATGATGTTAGCGAATTTGAATGTGTATTTAGAATATGATGTTTCTACGATGGTTATCATGATCGTGATGTGTATTTTTAATATTAAATCATGATATTTATTAAATATTGTGTATTGGTAATTGTATAATTTTAATTGTATGTATCGTGATTGTAATTGTAATTTTAATTGCAATTGTATTGTGAAATTGTAAAATTGTAAAATTTTAATTGTAATTGTATGTATTGTCATGATTTAATTTTATTAAAATTGTAAAATTTGTAAATTTGTAAAATTGTAAATTAATTGTCAAATTTGAACCATAACTACCGTAAAATTGAATCATCGTAAAATTGTAAAATGTATACCGTACATATTGTTAAATTACCATAATTGTAAATTTGTAAGAATATAAATAATTGTAAAATAATAAATCTAGAATAATATGAATTTTTGTAACATAATAAAGTTTAGAAATAATGCAAATAAATTCATGTTCAGAATTATCATTATTTTCTTATGATCTTACATACCAAAAATAACAATATACATTAATACCTTTTTTTTTCTTTTTTAAAATTTTGAAGATATCATTCATATATATATATATATATATATATATATATATATATATATATATATATATATATATATATGGCGCATTTATTTAAGTAATGATATAGTGAAAAACCATTTTAAACAATCAAAACTTGATACAATGCATTGCTTGGAGATCAGCATAATTCCAAATTATCAACTGAAATGATTTTAACATTAACATAATGCAAACAAATTAATTCAAAATACATATTATAATGTTTGGAAAAAAAGAGTCTTAGTTATAAGGTTAAGTCCTCTTCTTTATAAAAACGCATCTTAAATAGTATAAATGATGAAATAACACATGTACCATATCACTCTATGTTCTCATCACCCTCATTATCTCCCAGATCACTTGGCATGATAACACTATTGTTCTCAAAAATATGTTTTGATCTAGAGTCATGTCTTAATACGAACCACCAATCCCTATCCAATACATTTGGGTAAAAAAACAGCTGGTTGCAGTGTTTGGGGAAAACATAAATCCCCTTAGCTTCATCCCACATATTTCTAGAGTTGATACATATCGCGATCTTCCTTTACATTATTCTGATCAAAGGTGTCCCACCACTTAAACCTAAAAATAACACACTGGAAAGAAGAGAAATCCACTTCAATGATCTCTTGTATCTTTCTGACGTAACCTAACATCCCTCGTACTGGGTCTTGATCACAGTGGCTAGCTCGACTAGATTGATCGAACTCGACTTCCACTCCACAGTCTTGTGTCATGTGTCCATCATCAACATTTTTTGTGTGAAAATGGTGTGCATATGCCCACATAGATGGGAACAAATGCACCAATAAAAAAAGTTAAAAACTCATAGTGTCATGTGTCTAATAACCCAACTATTAAAATATAAAATATAGATGTTACGTTTAAAAGGTGCATTATTAAGTTTAAAATGTACATAAATAGATTACTACTGAGTTGTTGCACCCAATCCCTACGTTTAGCGCATCCTCTTCAGCGCACGGGTAACGATCAATTGCACCGTATTTCTCTCTAACTTGGTCAACAACCCAGCTATTGGGGTATATAATTGGCATATTTTCTTTTAAATGATCAGGATAAGCCACGCTTCTACCATTCAACCGTCTGAATTCTTTCCTGTCACTATCTCATTTCATCCTCTTTTGTTCGTACAATGTGACCCATGGTTGTGTCACTTCGGAATTGTAAGGAAAAAATTTATTGATTGCTTCAATTTTTGCATTTGATGATGAAATAAAACCGACATATAGTACATATGAGATCAAAATATACATTATGTCGAAGTTCAACGTGAATATTTACTTTGTGTAAATTTGAAAAATTATAAGTCGCTTACTCTTTATCAAGCGCCTTTTTCAATTCGTTTGGAGAAGCTCCCCTTCTCTTTTGTCTTCATCCCTTTCCTCGTCCCAAATCACTGCACCTGGTGTGTTGTCGATCTGCTTGATGTACTCACTGATATAATAAAAAGACTCATATGATATGTACCCCTCTACCATAGACCCCTCAAGTTTTTCTCTTTGTCGAACAAAACCTATCAATTTCTTCATGTACCTCTCTAAGAAGAACATCCAATGACAAGAAACCACCCCAACTAATTCAACCTCATCTACTAGGTGGATTAGAAGATGAACCTGCAAGTCCATGAAACTCATCGACAGTTCCTTCTCAAACATACAGATAATCTCAACTATCTCTTGATGCCATCGTGGAATGTTGGCCGCATGAATCTCCTTTGACGTGATCCGACGTTTAAATGTGGATAATTTAGATATGGCCCATCCTAGGTCTTAGGGAAGGTCATGTTTCACACACCCACATACAAACAAAGGATAATGACACAACAAAGTTATAAACACATGCATACAAAATTAATCATGTTTTATGATTCCATGGGATAAAAATTATTAATATAACAAATAATAAAATCATGCTTTTGACATTATACGTACTCTTCGAAGATTCAAATGGTCATGCAATTTCAACCCCGAAAAATGGTCTTCCACGATGAAGCAGTGCCGTAGTGAAGACCCATGTGAATATGACACCCTCACACCCATTATAACTTCCTTTTCCAAAGAAAGATCATCATTTTTAAACTCCATGGGACATCACCTTCTTTGAAATACCAATTAGAGGGACTAGCCTCTTATGTACTTTCTAATTGTCTTGGCCAATGTTTCTTTGTAGTTTTTTAAGTAATAGGATATTTCATAACAGCCAATGTCTCACTTTTTTTCGATGATACGTGCCTCCTTAAAGAAGATGAAACATTTTTAAATATATGCATGGGATCTAATAAGTGGGTAATCTTAAGTTGCTACCAATATGGGTGGTTATAAAATATATATTTCCTTTTCATCCCATTGGGAAATTTCTCAACATAGGTGTCGAAGGATTCTAGATCATCGAACATAGGCTCCCCATTTGAATCGAACGTTTCTATGAACTCCTTCTCCGTCTCTCTCTCATATGCTCTAAGCCATTCAGCTAATGTCGTTATTGCAAGCCTTTTTGGGTTCTCTCTCATTTACCATTGAAATGAGACGTTTCCCTTCCGTAAGGGTGTTCTTCTGGGAGGAATACCCTGGAGCAGTCATACACTGGCTTTCGTAGGTCGTTGGACCATCTATCTTTCAGAGAAGGTCCACAACATTTACATCCATAATACCCTTTTGTTACAAGACCTGTGAAATTATTGTATACAATATGCATGGCACATTAAAGAATATCATGAAGATCAGAACAATTACAACGAATTAAATTAATATGCGAAAGAATATTGTTACTTATATAAACAAATCAATAAACATGTAATTTACCAGAGCAAACTCCTAAGCCTAGATAATCATGCGTGGTGTAAGCACATATGCCATAACATAAAACTCCTCTCTACTGTGATGGGTCTTGATACATAGTATACATTTATCCCATCCCATAATTCCTTCAATTCATGTACCAGCTGTTGTAAGTAGACATCCATATTCTTCACTTGTCTTCTACCAGGGACTATGAGAGACAACATAAGATGTTCATTCTTCACGAACAACCACGGGGGGATATTGTTATTGATCACTACTACAGGCCAAACAGAATAGTTGGTGTTTTGGAGGGAATATGGGTTGACACCATCCATGGCTATGTTGAGTTGTAGACTTCATACTTCATCCTTGAATTTTTCGGGCCATATATCCTCTATATGCTTCATGGCTATTGAATCTATTGGGATTCGCATAACTCCCAACTCACTTCTATGTGAGGCGTTCCATCCCTGCGACATAGCTAATTCTTTGCAATGAAAAAGCCTTTGAATCCTTAGGATTATAGGCATGTGCCTTAATATTTTAAGAGGAGTACAACATGATTTACCCTTCTTTTTTTATTTATCATACTTGTCATGCCCACATTTCGGACATATCTCTTTTTTCTGCATATTCTCCTCTATATAGAATACAATCATTTGGACATGCATGATATGATATGTACTCAAAACCCAACGTTTTCAACAATTGCTTTGCTCTTCGTAGCTACCGGGCAAGACATTATCACTCAGAAGAACCTTATCTTTGAATAACCTGTAGTTGGTGGACAATAATAAATGTACAATGCCAATAATTATTAGCGTTCCTAAAATTGACCATTTGTAATGTTGATTGTGTGACAAGATTAATCAAAATATAAGGGACTTGATGGTCAATTACCTTAAAAATTCCGAAAAACATGCATTTGACAAGCCAAAATTTGCTTTCAAGTTGTACAGTAACATTGTTGTCCCCAACTGGGTAGACTTTGACTAACCGCCAGGTCCAAAGAGAAGGGTGGTGGAAGCAAATTTAAGGCTTTCGAAAAAGGTATTAGCGATATGAGAATCATCCCCTAGCTGATCATCGTTCTAGAAAGCATCTAACAACATTGTCTCCATGTTAGTCGTATCCCTTAAGTAATCATCCATACCAACCTCTATTTGATTTCCTCCATTTCCAATTTGTGAAGAACTACTATTGCTTTAGTCATTCCTAATTGGTGAATCTGGACGTAGTGGGAATTGAATAGGTAGTTGATTCAACCATTCTTGGTATCGTTCCTCTTTGAGTTTTTCTCTTAATTCAACCTTCTCTTGATTTTACATTGCCGTGGGGTGCAACGAAAGATAGTAGGTAGGTCGCTCATCATCACTAGAATCCTAATAATTTAAAAAATATATATATTTGAACATGATTAGTACAATATCGATGATATCAATTAGTAAGCACGTCAATGCATGATTAATTGGTTTGGCATTGAAATAATTACATTATACCAAACAATTATTACCATCATTATCCTAGGATTGTGGCTAGAAGATGGCATGTTACAATTGGCAGGGTGAAGCGGCTGTCCATTTTCATCTACCAACTGCGCCTTGTTGTATGATGCTCCTGATCAAAGCTTCTGACGTTTTGGAACTGTTTGAATATTTTGTGCATATTAACTCGATTATGAATCTGCATGAACCTGCAAATTTGTGTACATTAATTTTATTCAACTAATTGACATGGATAAAAATAAATAAATTCAATTAGATAATGAAAATATGAATAAAAAATGAATTAATTACGTCTGGAGATGGATAGGGAGAACTTTGCAATGGAATTTGAGAAATACTATGGAACGAGATGGATTTTGAAGAATTTTCCATTTGATATAATTATGAGATTTTCTCCCTACATTTGAGCAAAATCAACAATAAATTTTTGCGTACATACCTAAAAGTAATTTTGGTCATTTAAAAAAGGAGGTATTGTTATCGGTGCTAATGTATTGTTAATTGCACTGCTGTGGTTTTATTACCGGACGCACCGATGCGATTAGTTAAGAAATGCACCGAATATCAGGGAAAAAAAAAACTAAACTTTTATTTTTTTGAAGTGAAAAAAAAAAAAAAAAACCCCTGAAAAATGAGCGGCAAATGATTTTCGGAAATCTAATTTCATAAAAAGTTCTTTAAATAGTAAAAACTATTCATTATTTCATTATTTTTGCCAAATTTTTCAAGGAGGGATTTGCACTAGAGACATGCCTGGAGCGAGAGAGCACTGTGGAGCAGCAAAATACTTTCGAACAATAGCACTATTCAAAGAATCAGAATTTGAAACATCTAGTGATTAACACAAAAACCCTGTAGTGTAGTAAAAATGTTAAATTTTACTATAATAATTGTTTTTTTACAGTTTCTGTTAGATTTAATACATGCGTAATTTAAATTAATTAATTAATTAAATTAAATTAAATTAAATTAAAAAATTAAAAATTAAAAAATTTAATGTGAATTTTACTAATAAAATCATTTACAATATCTATTCTTATTTAGATTTAATTAAAATTCAAAAAAAAAAAAAAAAAACAAACAAACAAACAAACAAAACAAAAAAAATCCATTATTACGTTAAACCCTTGCTTCTTCTTGTTTATGTGACTACAAAAATTCACAATTAGGGCTTTTCATTTTAGATTTATAGGGTTTGTATTACTATATATATATAGGAGTTTGACATCTAACCCGCGGGACCACTTGCAGAGTCGGATCCCAGTCCCTATCGGCCCTTGCATGATTTTTAAAAAAATGGCTTTTGTTAATCGGTGCGCCATGTTTAATATAGTGCACCGGTGCGCGCTTTATTATAACACGTTGGGAGCGTATTGACAAAAGCATTGTTTGATAAAAACAATTTCCCATTCATTTATGTTTATGTTAATCAGTACTCCCGTATTAATATAACGCATCGGGGCTCCTGTTGACAAGGAGAACCATACAATGTTTCTACTGTAGTGGTGGTGTGTTTATCATAATATATTGCATCGTTATCATTTAAATTTTTTCCACTTGTCGGTGCTTAAGTGGAAAAAGTCACACCAGTGCGGTTAAAAATAAAAACGCACCAGGCGTTTAATTTAGATAGACGCGTCGTTTTCTTAATTTATCTTTTTACCTAAAAAGTATGTGATTTATTTATAAAATATATTAATGAATGGTATAGGTCTTATATTGATAAAAAAATAAATGGTTGACAAGAGTTCAAGTAAAAAAATACTGATAACACATCCAAAAAAGAAAAAAAGGCAAGTTCTTTGTAAATTCTTTACAAAAAATATTATTTTTGAACTATATGTAAGTTTAACTAATATGTATTGTTTAGTGTGTGTCATGCAGAGCCACAAAATGATGAAGCTCAATAAGATTCTTTCTGATCTAATACCAGGAGAGCGTAAAAACTTGATGGAAAAATTGCAGAAGGATGAATCATGTGAATGAAAAAAATGCTATATTTTTTTTTGTTAGTCAAAATTTGGTATTATATTATCATCTTAAAAACAACATTTACAAGAGGAGCCACCATGGCTCGATTACATTCAGTCACCCTCAAAGGCATACAATGCCCATGGAGATCAGGTGTTGGACAAGGCATTTGAAGCACTTGGTTATTTGCCACAAAATTACAAAAAACAAAGCGAAAGTTATCATCAAGGAGGTGGATGCAGGGGACATGGCGAAGGAGCCACGAAGAAACGATCCTGGTGGTGCAGGCGGTAGCTGATGTGATTCATTTGAATCTCCAGGGCTTGAAGGTGGTCTTAAGAGCGCCTCAAAATACGACGCAGACTCCCCAAGGCATCAATGGTCTTTGTCTGCAAGCTTTGAACAACATTAATGTAAGCCATTATTTCATTCTGGTCCTCATACCTCTGCTCTCGCAGGGTGTCCAAGCTGAGTTGAATTTGTTGTAGTTGGTTGGAGATGGTGTCAAGGGTGACCAGAGCCTCGATTCACCGGGGGATTGGGTTGGGGAGACAGCCATGGCCGCTGCTAAGTGCAGGCTATCCGTAGACTCCGAGTATGAACTTGGTTCTTCTGGAATCTCTTGATGATCCATTCCTCCGCCAAAACCACCATGACATGCCCGTTCGCGCTCTCTCTTCATGTTGACTTCCCTCTTTGCCTCACGCTTGGCTGCGCAAACGCTCCAAGTCGCCTCTATATCGCCCGTCCTGGAATCCCACGCTACAAAACCGAACCCTTGCCTGAGATTAGCTCTGACCTCGACTTGCGTCTCTTGAGTGCCGTAGATGAGGGACACACAGCCACCCCCAGTCTTTCCACTGTCGCCAAGGAGGTGTAGAGGTTCCACCATCCATAAATAAAAACTGCAGGGAGGCTAGATTTCTCCACTAGTCCAAGGCAGAACCACCCACGAGTTGCAACGCTAAGGGGTTGCTGATATGCAGTTCGCAGAATTGGAGCTAGCACCCAGGCAACGAACCCAATTCTCCCAGTCAAGAACACGTCCACCATCTGAATTTTCCTGCCACCTCCCTCGTCCTCCTTTTGGTGCACCTCGCAAGTTCCGGAGCCATTGCTATGATACCTCCCCGCTTCCCACCATTCGCCTCTATTGTGCGACGGGTCTGCTCCTCTGCTCTATCCAAGCCGGTGGAGCTCAAGCCAGGGCTTGAGAGCCAGTAGGTGATTGTTAGCATAGACCGTTGCTCCAACCTTCACCATCACCCGCAGAACCAAAATGCGCAGAATAATGTCCTCCATTCTCCTTAACATGACCACCCTGCCGTGATATTGCCTGCCCCGAAGCGTTTTACCACTCACTCGTGCGAGCATGGTGAGTCAGCGAGGGCATGGCTTGGGGTCGGGCAAGCCTTAACTACCCCCCACCCACTTGTCTAAGTGATTGGACACCCCCAATGGGGAAATGAAAAAATTCTATCGATCTAATATGAGTTCCTTTTTTGAATTTTCATTAATAATATACTTAAAAATATTAGATAACATGTTTCAAACAATCTATTAATTCATATATGTTTAATGTTCTATAGCGACCAACAACGAAGGAAAGGAATGTTGTTCTTTAAAAAAAAAAAAGTGTAAATAAATAAATAAATAGAACATGCAAATGAAAATGAATTGCTCCTTAGTTCATCTAAAGTGGTGTTGGAGGTTAACGAAATTGGGAAAAAAAATTACAAAACTTTGAGGGATCTAGTGGAACGAATGTATAGACGTTATTTCAACTTACAATACAAAAATCAATCCAATGATTCCAAGAACCAAATTTTATTTAAACTACAAGAAGAGTTTCCAAAGAATTGGTCAATGAGACATGTCAGACTTTTAATAGCAAAAACGCACAACAACAACAACAACAAAAAAGCATTGAAAAAATAATATTCCTTTAAATGTTTTTCTAGAATTATATGTATATATTACTACAAAACAATCATTTATCAATATCACTTTTGTTATATTTAGTTTTCATATATCAATATATAAATTAAATAGTTTATTGTAAGGTTACTTTTTGGGGAAGATTATGAAAATCTCAAAGGATGAATGAGTTGATATCAGAAATATGCCAGTAGGAATGTCCAAAAAGGTGTACAAGGAGATGGTTAAAGAGAAGGACATAATTGCATTGCACGAGGAGCCATCTCAACAACAACGTGTTTCAAATGTAATATGTAATCATTGAATTTTCTGATTAGGTACAATAAATAAATAATTTACCATTAAATATTAATTTTCAAGTATTTTCCTGTAGAAAATAAAAGAAAATGGAACCCATTCATTACATAAAACAGGACGACAAGCAAGAAAAGGGTTGATATCTAAGTTTGTGAGTAATTGTTCCTTCCTTACAACAACTTAACTACATTTCATTTTTGTATATTTTAAGTTGTTTTACAGCAATAATCATTGAATGTCTTCAAAGAGGTGCTAACATACAAAGAAGAACCATCAGAAGAATTGATTGACATTGGGTTAAATATGGGTTGTCAGCATATGTTGGCATATCATAAATTAATTGTGGAATTTGTAAGCATCAATCTTGTTTTACTTAACTCCGTCTATAATTAATAGAACAAAAAATTCTTTTATATTAAATCTATGATTTGTTATGCGGTATAAACCTTGCACAAAACAAAGTATGGAACTATGCCAACAAAAGAATTGTTGAAAGAAGACATGAAATTTGGTTTCGAAATAACGTGTATAGTTCACGATTCAATTCTTGTTTTTTTTTTGTAAATTTGGTGGGACCACACTATTTTCTATTTATAATTGAAGGACAGGCTATAAAATATAAAATTCAGGCTGTGACCTCAACCTACCCGTAGGAAACCAGGTCTGTTGGCCACCTGAAAGCATGAAAAGCATACCAAAATTGAAATTGTTTCATCTGTCTATAAGTCTCATGAGCTAGTTGTCCTACTACTGCAGATTGTACATACATATGACATAAAGAGAGTTCATGTAAAACTAAAAAGTGCATCAAAAAACACTATACGAAAAACAACTATCCATCTGAAGAGGAAACTGGAGCTGGGTCTTTCACATTAGACCCAGGCATATCAACTTGTTGTAGCTGTTGGAGCAGCTTCTCCATCCGGCCTACCCGATCATCCAATCTACTAATACGATCTGTTGCCTGATATTGAGTTATCTTGATATGTTGCAACTGGTTCTAGATGTCCTGAAGCAGGTCCTGAAGGTGAGGTTCTATCTTTGTCGGGTCTACCTTAGGATGGACAGGCGGAAGACTTTGAATAGCTTTTGCTATAAGACACTTGACTATCCAGTATGTATGAATAGTCTGATTGAATAAAGTAACATGGCCACGGGTATTGCCTGGGTCTGTTATGAAATCTAAAATCTCTGCTTCTGCTTCAATGTCTTCAGGATCAGTCTGTATATCTCTCTCCCAACCACGAATTTCTTGACGAACTATTGAAGAATTACCCATCACATAATTTGCAGCTAAGGTCTCCAGATGCTCTTGGTTGGTTTTACGGCCACGTTTCTTAGGGGCAGGCTCATACTGGACTTTCTGTTTTCCCTTAACAAACTCGGACCTGGAACATCTCTTCCCCATGGCTGGAGAGATCCTATTCAAGAACACAAACCGGCAGGAAGGAACAGCAAAGGAGTGAGGAACCATATCTATACAGTCCGTGCGCACCCCCTTTTGAGCAGAGATAACGTTTGTAGCATAAAAACAAGGAAAACAAAACCACCAGAGCCAATTCTGTAACCAATGCAAAGAGCCAGAATAACTAGTAGGAAAACAGAGGGCCACAGACCCCTTGACTCTATGCAAAACACAATCCTAGAAAAGGATGGCCCATATAACCTTAAGCTTAGTAGACCTCATACAGGAAAAGGTGGCCGTGCACCCTGGATATGTGGGTCCAGAGTTGAAAGCAGACAGAGCATGGAGACTTTGAAGGCTTTAGGTCGAATTCAGTGAACTGAGTGGGGGGGCAGTTTGGATGGCTGAGGCGCAGAGAACCGCAAGCTCCATCCTCCACTTCCAAAAACAATCCCGAGAAACTCTGGGTCTTAAAGCATGGAACAGACAAGGGTGCAGGCTGAAGATAATAGCCCAACTCTCGGGGACGAAGCAGTGAACGAAAGGGACATGGAGCACCTTAAAATTATAAATATTGACCCAATTAGCAGCCCAACAGAGCAAAACCATACATAAACAAATGCGAAACCCTCTCCAAATATCCCAGCATTTACCTAAAACAACTTACAGTTCAGATGGCCATATACTACTCACGATGACAGCAAGGAACACTGAGTGGGAAAACAATATACAGGGGTCACGGAAGCATGGTTGAACCGGTTTCAATATGGGAGTAACAGAGCAAAGATTCATTAACCAGCCCGAAACATCCATAATAGACTTCAATCTAAACGAAATCGTGGCAATTGGCACTTTGAAAGCAGGGAGAATAACAGATACATACCCCAACAAGATTGAAAGGATGACAGAATGTGTATCGCTCGGCTTCCTCCACTGCATCCTCCAGACGCTTGCATGTAGAAAGCAGTGCATGAACGAATGAAGGGCGGGAGGGAAACCACATACCTTAACAGAAACTTTCCTTCGGCGCTCTGACGAAACAGCCTGGCCACACTGCGACATCATGAAAATCCGGGTGATCGCACACTTCATTGAACTGGGCTGACAATACTTCATTATTGTCTTTAATTACATGGAGGACGAGCGAATGCCAGGTTGCCACGCTAGGATCGCCTCCCTAACAGTTGTACACCCCGATCGGGGGGACGATTCAATTCTTGTTATGGTACATTTATTTTCGATTTACATTGACATATATTATTTAATATTGCAATTTTCATTATTCTCACCAATGTAGATACACTCCTTACACTTTATTTTTATGTTTGTAGATGGAACTTGAAGAAGAAGAAAACAATCAACATAGTGAACAAAACATTCCTCCAAATAACCCAAATCATGGAAGTAGCTCGAGAGGTGACAACAATTCCAGCGAAGAATGATGATCAATATGTTTGGATATCAAAGCAAGGCATTGTATTTTATGAAATATTTTTTTGTGAAGTTAGGCATTTTGTTTCATGTAATGGACATAGTGTCCTAATTGAAATACAAAGGGTTACCAATATCTGTCCCATTTTGTATGATAAAGAGTCTCTTATTCATATAGATATAATAAAATACGTTTTAATTTATTCTATTGCATTCTCCATTGTCGTTGTGAAATGTTACACCACTGATTAAATATATGGATGATTAAATATTATAATGAAGAGATGCGAAATCTGATGATATAAAAAATTCATCCAAACGTCACATTCAAATGCACTAATAAAAATTTAATTGATATGAATATTGTTATAAGATATGTGTCAACTTTTGATGAATAATGAAATTTAAAAAATCACAATAATTGCACTGTCACAGGTTGATGTTTCTAAAAAATAGAAAATGAACATCGACGAGTGTGTATGATACTGTGCATCAGTGTGTTGCTACGACCTATGAGCACCGCACCAAATACCAATACCAATTGGAATGACTAGTGTACTTTATCAACGATTACGACCTGGGTGGATTAGCGTTGCATGGACCGGTATGGTTTGCCTTTAATGCACCAGTGCGTTCTTACATCTTAACGACCCAGGGCATGTACATAACCCATACGCACCGGGCATATAGAAGGTGCATGTGTCGGTGCATTTGTATTTGTAACGCACTTGTACTCTTTGCATTAAATGCCTCGGTGCTTTACAACTATAATCTGAATAACACCGTTGCATGCACCTTCTATCGGCTCGGTGCGTATTTTTTGGTGACACGCATCAGGACATTGCGTATGTAAATGCCCCGAGGCTTAAAAAAAAAAAAACCATCCCGATGCTTGGTATGTTTACAGCACCGGTGCGTACCGTTTAAAACACACCGGTGCGTATCATTTAAAACGCACCGGTGCGTACCGTTTAAAACACACCGGTGCGTATCATTTAAAACGCACCAGTGCGTTCACACATGAAGCACACACCGATAAGAAAAACATCTGTAAAAACCTCCAACCGCCCAATTTATTTAGTTGTGTCGAAGTTCCATTAGCAGCTCCATCAAAACCTCCATTACCAAAAATGGATGTTTTAGAAAATATTTTTTTGACAATTTTGGCCAATTTTACAACACTAAAAACCTCCTTTAGAATATCTGATAGAGGGTCTTTTCCTTGTAGTGCGCTTACAATAATCTTTGGGTTTACATGTAGCTTTTGAATTGTTTCCATTAATGAAATAGAAATTGTGTTGGCTTTAAATGGATGAGATAATGCAAAAAACTATGCATACTTGGTAAGTCTAACAACTATCACCGTGATGACATTTTTTCCTTCAGACTTGGGTAAAACTATCATAAAATCCATTGAAACCTCCCCCCAACATTGAATTGGATTGGATAAAGGCTGTAATAGACCTGGGGTCTTAATTGTATCAACTTTATTTTGTTGGCAAACCAAACATTCCATCACAAAATTTTTATTATTAGATTTAAGGCCATCCAAAAAAAAAAATCTTCTTGAGCTGTGGTAAGTTTTTAAAAATCTTGAGTGCCCTCCTAATGGAGATGTGTGCAATTCCAAAAGAATATTTTGTTAGAGTTGGGAATTCTTACAAATATATAAGTGATCTATGCACCATAATGAATCTTTTTTCTAGCTAAATGTATCAAATGTATTGGGATCTTGCTGCAAATTTTGAATGTGTGTACACACTTCTTCGTCATTCTTCCATTCATCCCTTGGTTCGGTTATCCAATCTGGTTGAATAATAGAAATGGCACAAAGCAATGCTTCCACATCCTCATCCTTTCTTGAGAGTGCATGTGCAACAACATTTTACTTCCATTTTTTGTAGATGATTTCAAAGTCATAACCCAACATCTTTATGACCCATTTTTGCTGCTCTTTTGAAGATAATTTTTTTCCCAAAATGTATTTAATACTATCATGGGTTGTTTTTACCTTGAAGTGTATTCCCATTACGTAAGGTTGACATTTATTTAGTGCATGTAGTATTTCCAACATTTTCTTCTCATAAATAGGTTTGTGCAAATACTTTCCTTTGATTGGATGTCTTTGAAAAGCAATGGGTTTTCCTTCTCGCACTAAAACGACAACAATTCCATTTCACGAGGCATCACATTCCACAATAAAGGCTTTTGTGAAGTTTGGTGTAGCTAATACTAATGCTTGGAACATTGCTTCTTTAATATGTTCAAAGGCCTTAGTTCCTTCTGGAGTCCAAGAAAATGCTCTTTCTTCAATAATGTTGTTAGAGGTGTTGTTATTCTCCCATAATTCTTAACAAACTTGTGATAATACCCTGCCAGCGTGAGAAATCCTCGCAGATGCTTTATGGTTGTGGGGATTCTCCATTCCTTAATGGATTTAATTTTGTTAGGGTCTACCTTAACACCCTCATGAGATACAATATGACCCAGATATTCCACCTCCTGTACTCCAAAGAAACATTTGGAGGTTTTTGCATATAATTGTTTCTCCTCCAACAGCTTGAGCACCCTGTCAACATGTTGAACATGATCTTTCCAAGACTTGATGTAGATTAGTATATCATCAAATAATACTAATACAAATTTTCTAAGGAAGAGTTTGAAAATGGAATTCATCAAACCTTGAATTGTAGAAGGTGCATTGTTAAGGCCAAAAGGCATGACCAAAAATTCATAATGACCCTCATGAGTTCTAAATGTTGTTTTCGGAATGTCTTCAGTCTTCATTCTAATTTGTTGATATCCTAAACGAAGATCCAACTTGGTGAAGTAAATTGTTCCACGTAATTCATCCAATAATTCATCAATGACAGGAATGGGAAATTTATCTTTAATAGTCAGCTTGTTGAACTCCCTATAATCCAAACACATCCACCATGATCCATCCTTCTTGTGCACCAATACTACTAGAGCAGAGAGAATTTTGACTAGGTTGAATTATACCAGCCTCTAACATTTCTGCAACCATACGTTCAATTTCATTCTTTTGGGCATAGGGATATCTGTAAGGCCCGATTTTTAGAGGAACACTTCCTAGAATCAAATGAATAGCATGATCATGATCATGAATAGGTGGGATGATCCGGTGATCTGGATTTATGCAAGAACACAACATAATACACATATAACCATAAACACATAGATGCAGTAGAAATAATGCTTCATTTTATTAATAAAATAATTATTGAAATATGCTTACAGACATAATGTAAATAAACAGCTAGGGCGTTGGTAGGCTTATCTCTGAGAAGAGATGTGGCGGCTACATGCCTCTGAACTGTGTTACAATGAGGCTCGAAGGCCTATTTATTGTTGAGAAACAATGCAAAACCCTAAACATCCAAAAACCTAACTGTAGGAGATGAAGCGCCAAAATTATGGGCCCCGTTTAGGTAAATTGGTGTTTCAACTTCCCGGGGACGTGACTTTGGCATCTGATCTCCGTTTGACGCGCTCAATAGCTCGTTAGAAAGATCTATCCGAGGAGTACAAATTTTGGTGTGAGCAACATTAGTCCATATACCCATGTTGCTCCCAATTTTTCCAAAAAACATCGTTTAGGGGCTCAAAATGGCTCCGGAAGTTCAGGACCTGAAAAACTGCTAAATATAGTAAGTTGTGTTGTAACTTGAAAATGGAAAGAACTGATGGCGAGGGTTCAAATGGAATAGGTGGGTGGCCACCAATATCCACTTGGATCATCAAGGCCCCAAAACGGCTCCGGGAGTGTAGGACCCGAAAACTTGCTAAAAATAGTAAGCTACTAGAAGTGAAGAACGAAAGAGTTGATAGTGCGGATCCAAATGGAATAGGTGGGTGGCCACCGATATCCACTTGGATCATTCCTCCCTCCTTAGGAAGCAATGGTCCCCATTGCGTTAAGTTTTTCCATGGGGGGGAAATTTTGTTGAACTTGGTTTTGGATTTGTCCAGGATGTTGCAGACCTTTTGGCGGACGTGTTGGATGTAGATGTGTCGCCGGTGGGTAGCCGTTGAAGGATATGGGTAAATTTATCCATCATCGCGTTCCTTATTTTCTCGAGGGCCTCCTCGAGCAAGATTTTGATAGGATCTCCTACTTCCTCTTTTTTCTTTCCTTCCACCATGGGGGGTCGTCGGGGTTTGTGAGGTTGATCTTGCAAGGGTTCAACCAGATTGAGTCTGAACTCCTTATACCCTGACCGCGTTGGGGACATGCAAAGAAAAACAAAGAAAGAGCAGACTCGCTCTGATACCACTGATCTGGATTTATGCAAGAATGAAACAAAATACACATATAACCATAAACACAGAGATGCAATGGAAATAACGCTTTCGTTTATTAATAAAAGAATGATTGAAATATGCTTACAGACATAATGTAAATAAACAGCTAGGGCACTGGAAGGCTTATATCTGAGAAGAGATGTGGCAGCTACATCCCTCTGAACTGTGTTACAATGAGGCTCGAAGGCCTATTTATTGTTGAGAAATAATGCAAAACCCTAAACATCCAAAAACTAACCGTAGGAGACGAAGTGCCAAAACTATGGGCCCCGTTTGGGTAAATTGGCGTTTCAACTTCCCGAGGACGTAATTTGGCATCTGATCTCCATTTGACATGCTCAATAGCTCGTTAGAAATATCTATCAAAGGAGTAAAACTTTTGGTGTGAGAAACAACGGTCCATGGAACCATGTTCCTCCCAGTTTTTCTAAAAAACGTCGTTTAGGGCCTCAAAACGACTCCGGAAATTCAAGATCCGAAAAAACTGCTAAATATAGTAAGTTGTGCTGCAACTTGAAAATGGAAAGAAATGATGGTGGGGGTTCAAATGGAATAGGTGGGTGGCCACCAATATCCACCTGGATCATCAAGGCCCCAAAACGGCTCCGGGAGTGTAGGACTCGAAAACCTGCTAAAAATAGTAAGCTACTAGAAGTGAAGAACTGAAAGAGTTGATGATGCGGGTCCAAATGGAATAGGTGGGTGGCCACCGATATCCAACTGGATCATTCCTCCCTCCTTAGGAAGCAATGGTCCCCATTTCGTTAAGTTCCTCCATGGGGGGGCAAATTCTACTGAACTTGGTATTGGATTTGTCCAAGATGTCCCAGACCTTTTGGCAGACATGCTGGATGTAGATGTGTCGCTGGTGGGCACCTATTGAAGGATTTGGGAAAATTTATCCATCATCACATTCCTTTGTTTCTCGAGGGCCTCCTCAAGCAAGATTTTGATAGGATCTCCTACTCCCTCGTATTTCTTTCCTTCCGCCATGGGGGGTCATCGGGGTTTGCGAAGTTGATCTTGCAAGGGTTCAACCAGATCGAGCCCAAACTCCTTATACCCTGACCGCATTGGGGACATGCAAAGAAAAACAGAGAAAAAGCAGACCCGCTCTGATACCACTGATCTGGATTTATGCAGGAATGCAACATAATACACATATAACCATAAAAATAGAGATGCAGTGGAAATAAAGTTTCCTTTTATTAATAAAAGAATGACTGAAATATGCTTACAAACATAATGTAAATAAATAGTTAGGGCACTGGTAGGCTTATCTCTGAGAAGAGATGTGGCGGCTGCATGCCTCTGAACTATGTTACAATGAGGCTCTAAGGCCTATTTATTGTTGAGAAACAATACAAAACCCTAAACATCCAAAAACCTAATCGTAGGAGATGAAGCGCCAAAACTATGGGCCCCGTTTAGGTAAATTTGTGTTTCAACTTCCAAGGGACGTAACTTTGGCATCCGATATCCATTTGACGCGCTCAATGGCCCTGTTAGACAGATCTATTTGAGGATTACAACTTTTGGTGTGAGAAACATTAGTCCATGGACCCATGTTCCTCCTGGTTTTTCCAAAAAACATTGTTTAGGGCTCTGGAAGTTCAGGACCCGAAAAAACTACTAAATATAGTAAGTTGTGCTGCAAATTGAAAATGGAAATAATTGATGGTGAGGGTTCAAATGGAATAGGTGGGTGGCCACCAATATCCACTTGGATCATCAAGGCCCCAAAACGGCTCCATGAGTGTAGGACCCGAAAACCTGCTAAAAATAGTAAGCTGTTGGAAGTGAAGAACTGAAAGAGTTGATGGTGCGGGTCCAAATGGAATAGGTGGGTGGCCACTGATATCCACCTGGATCATGGGAAGCCTATGCGAGTCTCAAATACCTTGGAATGATTGTTCAAGGCTATTTGGAGATATGGAGAAATAGATGATTTCGAAGTTTGAACCTCTAGTGAGCATATTTGTGCAATTACGCCATGCTATTATTTATTTAGAAGCTTTGTCATGTCATTAGAGTTGATTATCTTTCCTCGTTTCCCTACGATACCCCTTAATTCAACTTCCTTTCCTTCCCAACAAAATTTCAAGAAAATTTCTTTAAAATTAAAAGACAATGTACCTAAGGATTGCAACCATTGGACTCCTAGTACAACATTAGAACCACCCATTGGAATGAAAAGCATTGGACTATTCTATACATATTACCCCATGGTTAGGTTGATATTATGGCACTTTCCAGAGCAATTCATAGTTTCTCCATTTGAAACCATCACTTGACACTCTGGTGTTGGATATAGGAAGTAATTCAATTCCTTGGCTATCTTACAATGAATAAAATTATGGGTACTACCCGAATCAACCAACACTGTTACTTTTTATTCTTTATATGTCCTTCTATCTTGAGAGTTTGAGGGGTGGTAATTATTACCGATGCATTACAAGGTATGGTTGGATTCAATTCTTCTTTCTCTAGGGTTAGTTTCCCAATGTATATCCTCTTGTTTCGAAGTTTCTTGTTCCTTTTCTCCCTCCTCTTCAAAATCTATGTAAAATAATTTCTTCTCACACTCTTATGGCCTTTAGTGTATTTGCTATCACAATTGTAACAAAGCCCTTTTGATCTTTTTTCTTCCAAAATTTGTGGTGTCAACCTTGTAGGTTGTGGAAAGCTACGAGTAGCAACACTTCCATCTTTATAGTTGTGAGTGATATGATTCCTTATCGCAATAATTTTGATTTCAATTTTTCTTGCCAACCTAAATGCCTTCTCCAATGAATTAGGTTCCCAAAGGCGAACCTCATGTTAAATTCCCTATGAAGACATAAATCATATGCTCCTCTAGAATATCATTTACCACTATATTCAATTCTTGGAAGTACTCAGTGTGCTCCACCATTGAACCCTTTTGTTTGAGTTTTATCAATTGGCTAAAGAAGGCGTTGACCTTTGTATCCTCATAATGTGTTTTATCATTTCCTCTGTAAAAATTTACCAAGTGAGAAATTTTTTATGAGAGAAAAGTCATCAATACCATACAAACTGATTAGGTTCTAAATATAAAGTTGCAATGCATACCTTTTCTGTGTTTTTCACATTATGGAGATCAAAATATTGCTCCATTTATAGTATATATGTTATGGGATCCTTGCCATCAAAATTCTTGATATCGATCTTTGGAATATGGTAGGTATTCAATCCAATGTTAGAGTCTATAAAATCATGATTAGCATTTCTTTTGTTCTCATCGTGAGTTTCCTCTACTACCTTTTCGCCATTGGGAAGTTTTTCTTGTAGCAGCTTTATCAAACCTTCCTTCAAACCTTCCATGTATTTCTTCAAATATTCCATGTTTCCTTTCAATTTTTCTTCTACACCATCGATCTTAGCTTCCATGCCATTCTTCAAACTATCCTTCTTAGCTTATGTTACTTTTTGTGAGAGCGAAATTTGTTGCACTTGGTCTCGTAATTTTGAGATATCACATTACATTTCTTCCTCTTCTTCATCCGTCATAGTAGAGCTTTCGGGTTGCTTACTAGGTGTTTCCATTTTCTTTCTTCAGGGCATCAATTAATGATATATATGCTTCACTGTGCCCTTTTAATCACTTCAAAAAAAAAACAACAACAACAACAACAACAACAACAAAACTTTTGCAAATTTTAAAAAATACACACCTTTTTCTTGCTTTGTAGGAGCTCGATATTGAATCTGTTGTATCTCTGTAATTTCATATTTCCAAGGTATGAAATTTCTTTTTGTAGTATCCCACTGAATCTTCTTTCCAACCCCACAAGTCAGACCAAGATTGGAGTCTTCAAGGAAGAGTTATACCCGATCTCCCACAATGGCCTGATTATAGACTGGTTCAATAGAGAGAACTTGTATGGAGTGTCATGTGTCACTATTTCGACCTTCGACCCTAAAACTGCTACACAAAAACCTAAAGTTTGTGCACTTTCAATATTTTTTTTATAGAATTTAAATTTGATGCTTGAAACAATAGTTATGGCAATTTTCCCTAAGTCACATGTTTGAGACTGAATTTTGGAGCCTACAAAAACCCTAATTTCCCCAGATCATATCTCTGAAAATATAATGAACTAAGATTTGAAATTTTTACATGAAGTTCACCATGATTTCAGTTCAACATGGTAAAAAATTCAGCTTCTGAAGCCTCGTAGAAAAAAAAATTATAACAAAAATGCTAATATGACTTGTTTGAAGAAGCGAAACCCTTGAATCCCAAGCTCTGATGCCAAATGTTATGCAACCAACTCACAAAACAATAGAAATAACAGATCAATGACTTAATAAATATCCTCTTCGAGGGGGAAACCTACTTTACATTACATAAATGAACAATCCTTGGATGATTCAAATGACAAAACCTCTTTTCTATATATAGGAGTCTAAGGCGTCACAATATAATCAAAGCTGACATAACAAGAATAATGTAAGGGCACAACAATAACAATAGTGGGATTATATGGAGCACAATAATAGAACTATGGAGACTACATGAGCTCAATAATAAAAATAAGGGGGTTATTGTAATAGCCCTACTGAAAACTGCCACGGTTGATGGGACATGTATTCCAAGCTGAATGGTGGGAAAAACATCCTAGAGGGTGTTCATTTCGGTTATTACGGCTTAAAGGAAATTGGCAAAGGCAATGGAAAAGGCTTTGGAAATGCATGAGGCATTAATTGGCATTTTATTTGTGAAAATAATGGAAAATAAGAGAAAAGGAAGGTGAAAGGTCAGAGGTTACATGTGACGAGAAAATTGAAGGAAAATAATGGAAAATGAAGAAAATATAGGCTTCATTAATAAAAAGGCTTCTGAGGATCAGTTGGTAAGCTTTTGCTCAATTTAGTTTTGGAGCTCTCTTCTATTCTCTCTCTCTCATAATCTTGGGCACTTAGATTATTGTTGGAGCACTCTTAGAGAGTGTGGCATACTTGGTGATTTGGAGCAAGAAGGAAAAGGAAGAGCAAGAAAGCGCAAGAGGACATCAGGATGAGCATCTACAACAGGTTCTGAGTGCATGTACCGAGTTGCATGTATTGTTTCCTCACTAGTTTTGGCATGCATGGTGTATGCATGTGGATTTTCCTAACCTTTCCATTTCCTGGGTAGCCATGATATTGTGGGTTTATTTCCATTTATTGTTTTCTGGTTGGTTCTCATGATTCCTTTAGCTATAGGTTGAGTTATTAGTTTTCGAAAGCCTTGGTTGGACAAACACTCTGGAATCCCGGCGGACAACTGTGGGTTGAGTTACTAGTCCTGGAAACCTTGGTTGGACAAACACTCTAGAAGCCCTAGGTGGGTTGAGTTACTAGTCATGGAAGCCCTAGTTGGACAAACGCTCTGGAAGCCCTGTAACAGTTGGGGTTGAGTTACTAGTCTTGGAAGGTCTGGTTGGAACAAACACTCTAGAGCCCTGGAACAACTTGGATAGAGATCAATCCGTGATGGTTAGTGATGTTCGACCGTGAGGTGGAATCATTGGTTTAGGGTTGAGACAGTTTGGTCTTTGGAGCGCTGGTTTGGTAATTATTGATGTGTTTAATAAAGTCCCACATTTATGCTTGGAATATGGAACAAGGGTGATTGGCTAAAGTGAGACTTGGATCAAGCAATCTATGGTCGGGTGGAATGTGACAGTCCCGTCTCCAGTTGGTTTTCACATTCAGTAATGAAGAGCTCATCCATCTAGTATTTGGTATGCAAATGTACTAGTTTACATATGGATTTTATTGTTGTTATACCCATTGTATTTATGTTATTATTATGTTTGTTATAAGCATGTATTCAATCAGTAATGATGTATGGTTCTACCAATGTTTTTACCTATAAATGAATACAAAATGTATCTATGGTGAAATAGACTGTATTGTAGCTTATGATGTGGGGGATAAATGCTTCTTAGTTATTATCAGATAAGTAAGAGACCCCCATGTATAAATATGTTGTTTATACATGTAGATGCAATGTTTGTGACATGTTTGACAAAAATTCTGTCGTGCCCGGGAGGGGTCTAGATGAGTTATTGATGATGTGATTCCTTTAGTACCTTTGTTTTGATGTTATTTATCATCCCCTAAAGTTTCATGAAGTTATGGGCAGTGACTTGGCCTCTGGGGCTGAAAAGGTGGCACAAATCCCAAAGTTGCAAGCACAAAACTGACTTTTTGGGGCCCTAGCCACGACCTTGCCTTGGCATGCCCAAGGCTATGGCTTCTAGTCACTCCCTTGCCCTTACATGCTCATTAATAAGTCTCAAAAGGGTCAAAAATCAGTTCCCCCTCAGGGTTTAGGGGCCTGTGAGGTTGGGTTACCTCCTGGAGGTGATGTTGATGATGTGTAAGGTATGTTCGTCAGGTTTCTGTCGATTCCATTTTTTTAAGGTAATCTAGGAGGTTCAATCTCATATTAGTAGCCTCTCATCACATGTTTACCCCAATTGGTTGGTTACTTGGGTAGATGTGGGAAGACGGTGTTACGGAGTGGTATCAGAGCATGGTTCAACTCTTGGATCGATGGGTGGTGTGTGGATCATGCGTTTATGTTAGTTACATGCGTATGTAGTATGCATGTGGTCTATGTGTGATTGTTTCATTCACATGGTGTTGGTCATGGTTACAGTGATGTCACCATGGGAAATTTGTTGGTGTCGTTGGGACATGTGTGTATGACTGGTTATGTGTTGTTCATGTTTATGTGTTGACCATGTATGCTTGCTTACACGATGCTACATGTTGTACATGCATTACTTGTTTGTGCTTGGTTACATGATGTTCATGCTTGGGTACACGTCGTTACATGTCATACATGCATTGGTTGTTCATGTTTGGTCACATGTTGTTCATGCTTATGAATTGTCCATGAAGTTGGCATCGTTGATGTTATCATGCATCGCGAGGTCGTTGTATGAAAATAGGTCATCATGATGATATTGGTATGTTATGATGCTAATGTGTTGGTTGAGATAGAGTAGGAGATGTAGATCAGTAAAGTGAAGTTGCAACAATGGAATTAGAGGTAAGAGAAGATTGTCATACAAGCATGTAGGTATGTGATTCATGATTGTTGTAAACATTAGGGTTACTTACATGTTTGTCATTCTATTGTTATTGTGGTTACATGTGTGATAAATGCTATTTGATTAGTGTAGTAATGTGCACATGTGTCAAATAGTCATGAATAATAGTAATCGGTGGTTGTATGCATTGTTGTTGTCGTGTTATGTTAGTTAACTTTAACATTATGTTATATGATTAACTTGTTGATGGTTTATGTTAATTAACTTAGTGACTATGTTATATGTTGTTGATGACTATGTTACATGATTAACTCATTGTTGTTATAAGTTAGTTAGTTTGATGATTAGGTTTATTGCATTAATATCTTCATGTTAGATGTATCGTGCTAATTTGGATTGTCCAATGCAAATGGTTAGGGTTATGACATTCCAGTATGATTCAATATATTGTGATATTATCTCCTACTCATCTAGGTTGATTGTGCAATTGTGGTTATTACTCATGAACGACAAATGTTTATGAGCTTATGATGTGAACATGCTAGTCAGTTACTATTATGGATATTATGACCTTATTCTTGTTTGAGTTGATATGATATTGTGCTAACAAGATTGAGTGTGCAGACAAGATAGCCTCCCCTGAAATACATTAAGGTATGAGCTTGATTATGTCATTTACTTTGTACTCGAATGTTTGATTATGTCGTTTATTTGGCATTTGAGTGTTGGTGTCTATTATATCATATATTTTTGAATGTTTGATTAATCGCGTGTTATGAGCATGTTTCTACAAGATTGCATGAAGTAATGATATTGTTTTAAGACGATTGTAATAACACACATGTGTTGAGATAGTTGATATGCACGTGAGTGCAAGTAGGTGATAGTCATAGAATTATGTACTATGACCAATGAAAGTGAGTTGATTGTTGATTATGACATGGTTGTTAGTCTTGGTAAAAGTTGATTTTGAATTGATAGATATGTTGTCTTGATGCTCAGTACATATGGATGACAAGTGTGTTAAGTTACATGTCAACGTGCTTGGCACAACAAGGTAAGGTAACTAGCTTGTTGTTATGTTTATTTATGCATTGACAATTGTGTGGTTATGGCAGTGTGATGCAAGGGTCTACGTGGAAAGAGACTGCCATGAAATCTTGAAGAAGGCTCGGGTTGTGCTTTCATTTGGAATTATTGGGAACCATGGGGATTGAGTAATGTTGTTTGTTGCTAGTCCTGTGCTTTTGGCCTTTTTTATTTGTTTGCCCTTGATTTTCGGTCTTGATTGCGTCTAGTGCATGATCATGCCACTTTGTTAATGGTGTCGTATTGCTATTGGTTTTCCAATGTTCTCTTATTGTGTTTCTTGTGCTTGCATTTTATGTTTTGAGTCTTTGGAATTGGTTGGGAAAGAGGAAAGTAATGGAGCTTGGGGAGATTTGGATGAAACCCAACAGCTAATGTAAGACACAGATGAAGCTTAGTGCATGAGTAAGTGCAACGGAAGGCAAGAATATGACAACCAGTTGGATTGGTTGGGTCCATTGAGGTAAATGGACGGTGGCAAAAAAGTTGCAACAAAGCTAACACAAAAGGTAAAGTGAATCGATTTAAGGCATCAGATGCCTTGGTTATGTTGGGAAATGTTGTTCTCAATGTTGGCCATGTTGTGCACGAATGAAGGAAGTTCTCTTAATCTAGAACTTATGATATCTAGAAATTGTGTTGTGATCATGATTATGTTGGTGTTTATATATGTATACATGTATGTCTGTATGTATGTCATGTTTGATAGGGTCGTCATGGATCATGATTGTTTAATGATAATGTTTATATGTATATATGTGTGTATGTATGTCATTTTTTGATGGGATGATGATTGTCTTATGTTAATGATTATATATGTATATATGTATGTATCTATGTCACTGTATGACAGGGTTATCAGGGAACATTCTCGTGGAGGAATGATCGCTCATGCAGGTGAATGGCATGAAGAGGTTCTTGGTCTTATGAGGAATCAAGTGGAAGAGTAGCCTTGACAAATCTATGAGGTCAGTATCATGTGGATATGATTTAATGTTATATGTGTGTATTATGACTATGCTTATGTTATGGACAAGTAATGTTGAGGGGTACATCATCGAAGTGAATGTTGTGTGATTTGTGGCATGCTAGGATAAGCATGGATAGTGGAAAGACAGTAGAAGCAAGGTTGCTTGTGGGGTCTGTGTGTGGTCTATGGATGTGCAATCTTACTGTTGTGTATATGTTGTGCATGTTGTATATTTAGTAATCGTACCTATGGTGATGTGTACATGTAACATATGTAGTATTGTGTATATATGGTTTTGTATGCATGTTGTATTTATGGTGTTGTGTATATATTCCATATGCAGTGCTAGGTATAGATGGTGTTATGTACACGTTGATATGTGGTGTTATGTACATATCGCATCGTGTGCATGTTGGATATGCGGTGTTTTGTGTGTGTGGTGTTTGTGCATGTTGGATATGCGTTGTTGTGTACATATGGTGCTATGTACGTGTTGAATATGTAGTTTTGTGTACATATGGTGTTGTGTGCGTGTTATACATATGGTGTTGTGTGCGTGATTTCACATATGGTGTTGTGTGCATGATTGCACATATGGTGCTGTGGACATGTTTTACATATGGTGTTGTGTGCAGGTAGTGTGCATGTCGTGCATGTGGTGTTCTGTATATGTGGTGTCGTGTACATGTCATGCATGTGGTGATGTGTACATGTGGTATTGTGTACACATTGTACAAGTGGTGCGGTGTACATTTGGCGTTGTGTACACGATGTGCAGTTGGTGCCATATACATGTGATGTTATGCACACGTTGTGTAGGTAGTTTTGTGTACATGTTGTGCATATGGTACTGGTATACATGTGGTATCGTGTGCATGTCGTACATGTTGTGTTGAGGGCATGTGGTACTATGTATGTGCATGGTGTAGTCGTGGTATTGTGGCATGTGTATTCGTTGTGTGGTACCATGTATATGTATATGTGTTGTGTTGTGTTATACACCAGATGTAGGTGTATGTGTTGCATGTTGGTGTAGGCGTATGTATTGTGTTGTATTGTACACTGGGTGTAGGTGTATGTGTTGTATGTCGATGTGGGTGTATGTATTATGTGGTCTTGTATGCCTTGTGTGGATGTACATGTTGTACACTATGTGCATGTGTATGTAGTTGAAGATAAGGCATTGGTGCTTGCCGGGTGTGGTAACTGATCCAGTGTGTGTACATAAAAACAAAGGAAGAAGTAAGGACCAATGAAGGATAAGTATCAACATTTTATTTCAGTTTTATTATGCATGTGATTTGTGATTTTGGTATGTGATGATTACATGTGATCTATGATTCTGGTTTATCATGGGTACTTGTGATTTATGATTTTGATCTATGAAGGTTGTGTTTTGGGATAACCTGATGTGATATGTTTATGGATGATGATTTGATCAAACAAATAGTTTGACTTGTGTGACAAAAAGTAAACATAATTGCAAGTACACCTTATTGAAAAGCTACCAATGAGGTATGATGTGAATTTATTTCAATTTATTTTGAATCTAATGGCATTTATATGCTTGGTATAGGAAGTACATAAATGCTCGGTTGGGTGGTTGAAACTGACTACAAGAACTAACAAAGTCAGCAAAAATAATTGGAACATGCAGTAGTATGTTGGTAGATCACGTCAGGAGCAGGGCTATTCTGGGACACTAGTACCTAATAGTTCCATTGATTTCCATGAGAATTTTATGACCGGTATGATGGTTTTGAGGTAGGGATAAGCCTTGGCTTTTATACCTTCTGATGTGAGGAAGCCTTGTCGAGGGATGGACTGCCCGGGATGGGGGTGCCATTGGAACTTAGAAGGTGAGTGATTGCACGAAAGGGGGTGACCAGATTGCCCGAGGAACTGTGTAACAGAGAAGGGAAGGTTGGGGATGGATTTTTTTTTGTAATTAGCATTACCATATGGAATCAGATGTACATTGGTAGTGTGCCTTGGAATAATGAGCCGGTAATTGTTCGCTAAGAGTACAAGCGACACAGGATTGTAGCGTTGGATATTGGATGTGGATTTGACTTTGACACTGGATTCTGGACTCCGTGGGAAGGAGGTGAATCTTGTTATTAATTTTGAGGGTGGAGGTGTGGGCCTTTGGATTCCCTTGTTATTGATATAGGCATCGCATCCTTCTATTTGTTGGTTGAGAAAATGTGGATATGTGTATATTATTGTGAATGTTGTATCGAGTTGTGTTATAAATCTCCAATAAACGGTATGTTTGTCATGTTTTTAGTCGTGGTCATTGTAAATAGTACAACGATTTATGTTATAAAGCCCCATAGGCAGTATGTTTTGTTTTTAGTAGTTTTCTGGTTTTTAGGTGTCAATGAACGTCGAGGACAATGTTTCCATGAGGGGGAGGGTTCTGTAACAACCCTGGTGAAAACTCCATTTAAAAATATATAATGCCACGATTGATGGGACACGTACTCCAAGTTGAATGGTAGAAAAAACATCCTAAAGGGTGTTCATTTCAGTTATTATGGCTAAAGGAAATTGGCAATGACAAGGATTTGGAAAGGCATGAGGTATTAATTGGCATTTTATTTCTGAAAATAATGGAAAATAGGAGAAAAGAAAGGTGAAAGGTCACAAGTTGCATGTGAGGAGGAAATTGAAGGAAAATAATGGAAAATGAAGAAAATATAAACCTCATTAATAAAAAGGCTTACGAGGATCAATTGGTAAGCTTTTGTTGAGTTTAGTTTTGGATCTCTCTTCTATTCTTTATCTCTCATACTCTTGGGAATTTAAATTATTCTTGGATAACTCTTAGAGAGTGTGGCATACTTGGTGATTTGGAGCAAGAAGGAAAATGAAGAGCAGGAAAGCGCAAGAGGACATCGGGATCACCATCTACAAAATATTTGGAGTGCAGGTATGTTTTCCTCACTAGTTTTGGCATGCATGGTGTATGAATGTGGATTCTCCTAGCCTTTCCATTTCCTGGATAACCATGGCGTTGTGGGTTTACTTCCATTGATTGTTTTCTGGTTGGTTCTCATGATTCCTTTAGCTGTGGATTGAGTTATTAGATCTTGGAAGCCTTGGTTGGAAAAATGCTCTGGAAGCCCGACAGACAACTATGGGTTGAGTTAGTACTTCTAGAAGCCCTAGGTGGGTTGCGTTACTAGTCTTAGAAGCCTTGGTTGGACAAACGATTTGGAAGCCCTATAATAGTTGGGGTTGAGTTACTAGTCCTGAAGCCCTAGTTGGAACAAACACTCTATAGCCTTGGAACAACTTGGATAGATATTAATCTATGATGGTTAGTGATGTCTGACCGTGAGGTGGAATCATTGGTTTGGTGTTGAGACGATTTGCTCTCTGGAGCCCTGGTTTGGTGTTGATTGATGTGTTTGATAAAGTCCCACATTCATGCTTGGAATATGGCATGGGGGTGATTGGCTGAAGTGAGACTTGGCTTAGCCAATCTATGGTCGAGTGGAACGTCGAAGTCCCATCTCCGGTTAGTTTTCACATTCAGTAATGAGGAGCTCATTCCTCTGGTATTTGGTATGCAAATGTACTAGTTTATGTATGGATTTCATTGTTGTTATATCCATTGTATTTATGTTGTTATTGTGCTAGTTATAAGCATGTATTCAATCAATGATGATGTATGGCTATACCCATGTTTTTACCTATAAATGAATACACAATGTATCTATGGTAAAAAAACTATATTGTAACTTATGATGTAGGGGAGAAATTCTTCTTAGGTATTATCGGATAAGTAAGAGACCCCCATGTTTAAATCTATTGTTTATAGCTATAGATGCAATGTTTGTGACATTTTTAACAAAATGCCTGTCATGGTCGGGAGGGGTATAGATGATTTTCTAGTTATGTGATTGCTTTTGTACATTTGATTTAATGTTATTTACCATCTCCTAAAGTTTCATGAAGTTTTCGATAGTGACTTGGGGTCTGGGGCTGAAAAGGTGGCACAAATCCTGGAGTTGCAGGCACAAAACTGACTTTTCGAGGCCCTGGCTGTGACATTGCCTTTACATGCCCGCAGATACAGGCTTCTAGCCACTCCCTTGCCCTTACATGCCCGTGGATAAGGCTCAAAAAGTGTAAAAAATCAGTTCCCCCTAAGGGTTTAGGGGTCTGGGATGTTGGGTTACCTACTAGAGGTGTTGTTGATGTTGTGTAAGGTTTATTTGTCAGGTTTCTGTTGGTTCCACTTCCTTAAGGTCATATAGGAGGTTGAATCTCATATTAGTAGCCTCACGTCGCATGTTTACCCCAGTTGGTTTGTTACTTGGGTAGACGTGGGAAGAGGGTGTTACAACTACACTAACAATAACAATAAGGGGATACACCGGTATTATAGGGACCTAACACAATAAGGGGATACACCGGTATTATAGGGACCTAACACACTATATGGAGCACAATAGGGGGAAAAAAACTCAGAATAGGAACCGAGAGGCAGCAAATCAAAAGGGGTATGGTTTGTATTTGATTGTGTAGTGGGGGGAGGGGGGGTGGTGCTGAAGATTGGGGATTCGTCACAAACAAGGAGGTTCATGTGGGCTCTTTCATTACTAAATCTAGCAGTTGATCCTGAGTGTGGTTATTTGAGACGTTCAAAAATGCAAGAGGCTTAAAGCGATTCACTAACACTTCGTCTTTTTTGCTGCATTTTAACGCGGAGGGGGCTGCTTAGGGTTGTGGCTATCCCTCTCCATCACCTTAAACCCATGATTTGCTTGCGTTTACATCAATTCTGGAGGTTTAGTTTGCTTCAATAATGGGAATTCATGGTATAAATGTCCATACCCATGGCACCTCATGCATCTAAATGGATTGTGCTCGTAATCAAGTGTCTGCTTCCATAAATCATCCTAGAAATACATGTTAATTGATTCCAAAAGGGGCTCTGAGATATTCATGGTGTAACCTTGGGGAAAATTCCATGTAATAAAGTTAAAATAATAACCACGATTGATGGGACATGTATTCCAAGCTGAATGTTGGGAAAAACATCCTAGCACGAGTGTTCACATGGTTTATTATGGCTAAGGAAATTGGCAAAGGCTATGGCTAAGGCATTAAAGAGGCAAAAAGTATTTTTGGCACATTTATTTATGAAAATAATGGAAATTAGGAGAAAGGAGAGGTAAAAGGTCACAGGGTGCATGTGAGGAGGAATATGAAGGAAAAATAATGGAAAATGAAGAAAATAGAGGCCTCTTCTATAGAAAGGCTTAAGAGGATCCGTTGGTACCTTTGGTCAATTCATTTTTGGAGCTCTCTCATTATTCTCTTTCTCTCATGCTCTTGGATACTTAGAGTTTTCTTAGAGCACTCTTGGAGAGTGTGGATACTTGGTGATTTGGAGCAAAAAGGAAAAGGAAGAGCAGGAAAGTGCAGGTGGACATTTGGATCAACAGCTGTAGTGGGATTCGATTGCAGGTACTGAGTTACATGTATGTTTTCCTCACTAGTTTTGGCATGCATTGGTATGCATGTAGATTTTCCTAGCCTTTCCATTTCCTGGACAACCATGGTATTGTGGGTTTATTTCCCTTTATTGTTTTCTGGTTGGTTCTCATGATTATTTTAGTTGTGGGTTGAGTTATTAGTTCTTGGAAGCCTTGGTTGGACAAACGGCCTGGAAGCTCGACGGACAATTGTGGGTTGAGTTACTAGTCCTGGAAGCCTTGGTTGGACAAACACTCTGGAATCCCTATGTGGGTTGAGTTACTAATCTTGGAAGCGTTGGTTAGACAAACGCTCTGGAAGCCCTGCAGCAATTGGGGTTGAGTTACTAGTCCTGGAAGCCCTGGTTGGAACAAACACTATGGAGCCTTATAATAGCTTGGGTAGAGATCAATCCATGATGGTTACTGATGTCTGAACGTTAGGTGGATTCACTAGTTTGGGGTTGAGACAGTTTGGTCTTTGGAACCCTGGTTTGGTGTTGATTGATGTGTTTGATAAAGTCCCACATTCATGCTTGGAATATAGCACGGGGGTGATTGACTGAAGTGAGACTTGGCTCAACCAATATATGGTCAGGTGGAACGTGGAAGTCCCATCTTCGATTGGTTTTTTTTACATTTAGTAATGAAGATATCATTCCTCTGGTATTCGATATGCAAATGTATTGGTTTATGTATGGATTTATTTGTTGTTATATCCATTGTATTTCTGTTGCTAGTATGTTGGTTATAAGCATGTATTTTATCAATGATGATGTATGGCTCTATTTATGTTTTTTCCTGTAAATGAATACACAATGTGTCTATGGTAAAATAGATTGTATTGATGTAGGGGAGCAATGCTTCTTAGCTATTCTTAGATTTATAGGATGCCCCCATGTTTAATTCCATTGTTTACACCTGTAGATGCAATGTTTGTGACACGTTTGACGAAGTTACTGTTATGGATGGGTGAGGTCGGATGAGTTCTTGACGATGTGATTGCTTCCATGTATTTGTTTTAATGTTATTTATCCTCTCTTTAAGTTACAATAATTTCGGGGTAGGGACTTGGGCTCAGGGGCTAAAAATGTGGGACAAATCATGGAGCAGCAGGCACAAAATTCATTGTTTGGGGCCATGGTTGGTACCTTGCCAAGGCTAGCCTATGGCTAAGGGTCTATAGCCACTCTCTTACCCTTACATGCCCGTGACTAAGGCTCAAGAGGGTCAAAATTCAGTCCCCCTTCAAGTTTCAGGGATCTAGGAGGGTGGCTTACCTCGTGGAGGTGTTGTTGATGTTGTGTAAGGTGTGTTTGTCGTGTTTCTATTAGTTCCACTTCCTTAAGGTCATCTGGGAGGTTGAATCTCACATTAGTAGCCTCTCATCACATGTTTACCCCGGTTGGCCAGTTACTTGGGTAGATGTGTGAAGAGGGTGTTACAGAGTGATATTAGAGCATGGTTCAACCCTTGTACTGGATGAGCGGTGTGTTGGTCATGCTTTTCTATTGGTTGCATATGTATTTTTCATGCCTATGATTTATGTGTTTGTTGCATCTGTGTTGTGTTGGCCATGGTGGTAGCATGGATGGGCTGACGGTGTTGTTTTCAACATGTGGTCATGTGTGTATGACTAATTATGTATTGTTCATGTTGGTGTATTGTGCATGCACATTAGCTTACATGTTGTTAAATGTTGTATATGCTAGGTCACATATTGGTCATGCTTGTGTAGTGTCCATGTATGGTTGCTTGTGTGATGTTATATGTTGAACATGCATTAGTCATTCATGCTTGGTTACATGTCGGTTATGCTTATGTATCGTCCATGCTTGTGATGGGTATGGTCAAGTTGCATTGGTGTGGTTATGCATTAGGTCATGTTGCGTAATTGGTATGGTTATGCATCCATGACTGGACTCCAACTAGACTGATGTTTATGCGCTAATATACCATGTGTTATGAGTTTATATGCTGTTATGATTGTGTATATACATGTATTTCGCCGATTGGTTGATCTTGAAAGATGTATCCTCCCTAAATTATAGTAAGGTATGTTGGTTTATTTATGAATTTGTTTAGCTGACATATTGTACATTGCAGGAAGAAATCAAAGATGAATAACCGAATGGTGGACTACAAATATTCTCCCTATAAGTCATATGAGCATCATGGTGTTGGAAATTCACCTTGATTTGGCAGATACATTGAGAAGTCTAAAGGAAGAAATAAGGAGTTTTAAGGGAGACAATGATAAACTTATACAAGCATAGGAAAAGCAAGTAGAGGGTAATGCAACCATCCTTCAAAGTTTGTATGAGTTGCAAAAACATGGGCCACTTGGGATAAGTTATGGGCATGAGTATGGGACAAATGGAGCATATGGCATCAGGTCTCTCGGTGGTGACAGGTCGGATAAGGATGACATGGTTAAAGATGGCAGATTTTTGGACACTCCGGATAGGAGAGGTGACAGACACAAGTATCATTCTAGTTCTGGTTCTTACATGCATCGTGATTGTCATCACTATCATCCTTACAAGAGGAATGATAGGGTCTATTTGGCGGAAGAGTTTAAAAAGGAAAAACCACCTACATTTGATGGAGAGATGAAGAAACCACAAGATTCAGAGGCATGGTTACTTGGCATGAAGAGGTTTTTTCAGATTGCATGATTACTCAAAAAATATGAAAGGAAGGGTAGCTACATTTAGCCTTAGAGGTAGAGCAGACATTTGGTGGGAAGATGTGAAGAACGTCAGAGATGTTTATGAGGAGGGGTTGACTTTGAGTGAGTTCTAAAGGCTATTCCAGAAGAAGTATCTATCAGAGAGATACTACGATGACAGGGCAAAGGAGTTTTATGAGTTGAAGATGGGTTCCATGACAGACAAGGAGCACACTAGCAGGTCCTTGGAGCTACTGAGATATGTGCCTTACCTCAAGGAGGAGAAGGTCAAGATTTAGAGATTTATTATTGGGTTTCCGATTGCATTTAGAGACAGGACTGAGTTTGATGAGCGTAGATCATTGGAGGAGGCCATCTAGAAACTCAAGCATTTTTATGTGAAATCAAAGCGCAGATTATAAACTAAGCCAGATTGGAGAGGTAATGATAAGAATAAAGGAAAATGGGACAAGAACCAAACGAGGCCTCAAGATACAGGTAACAAGGAGAATGTTTCCCCAGCTAAGAAGTTCAATACATCTGGTAGAGGACAGAGACTTCGATCTGAGGAGCAGAATAATGATGAAGGTTGGAAGCCTATACAATGTTGGACTTCTGGCAAAGATCATCGTACGAGAGATTGTCCACAACATTAGGGTGGTAGGCCAAAGATGTACAGTTCACATGAGGCACATACAATAAGAGATGTTGGGCATAACATTCCTCAGATTTATGTAGTTGTGGACAACATTCAGGTAGATCATAAGGATTTTGTCATTCAGATGGATGGTAAGCTTTGTGATAAAGTTATTTCTATTTTGATTGACCCTCGATCTAACTATAGTTATATTAGTCCTGACCTGGTGGATATGTGTGGTTTGAGTAAGGAAATGCATGCGAAATCTTGGTTAGTGCAGTTGGACATAGGTATGAAGAAAATAGTTCACCATTGCGTAAGAGCTTGTGCATTTGAGTTAAATGGCATGCCTACAACAACACACTTAAACATATTGCCTTTGGGATCATACAATATGATGTTGGGCATGGATTGGTTATATATTCACAGGATCAAGATAGATTTCTATGACAAATATATTGAGTGTTTGGATGACAATAGGGAACCATAAATATTGTATGGAAATAAGAAATCCACATCAGTTTGGATGGTGACAGCTATGCAGGCCAAACGCAGTCACAGGAAAGGGTGTGTGCTATTTGCAGTTCATATCTCTAATGACAAAGGAAAGGAGGTTGAGGATGTAGATGTGTTGAACAGGTATCCAGTTTTACAATAGTTTCAGGATGCATTTCCATTAGATATTTCAGAGTTGCCACCACAAAGGGAAGTAGAATTTTCTATTAAGTTGATGCCAGGGGCAACTCCAGCATCAAAGACACCTTACAGAATGAGTACACTAGAGTTGGTAGAGTTAAAATTATGGTTGAAGGAAATGTTGGACAAAGGGTACATTAGACCAAGTGTATCACCATGGGGTTCACCGGTGTTGTTTGTGAAGAATAAAGATGGCACTCTTAGACTATGCATTGAATACATGCAACTGAACAAAGTGACCATCAAGAACAGATACCCATTACAAAGGATTGATGATTTGTTCGATTAGCTGAAGGGATTAATAGTGTTCTCTAAGATCGACTTGAGATCAGGCTATCATTAGGTACGCATCAAGGAGTAGGACATATACAAGACTGCATTCAGGACGAGGTACGAGCATTATGAGTTTGTTGTAGTTCCATTCGGTTTTGACTAGTGTAACTCAACAAATGCATCTTCTTCCAGACTGAGGTGCACTACTTAGGACATGTTGTCTCCAAGGAGGGCATCACGGTAGATCTATAAAATTTAAGGGCCATCATGGAGTGGGTAGGTCCTAAGAGTTTAGATGCGGTGAGGTCATTCAGGGGATTGGAGGGATATTACAGGAGGTTCATCGGGAACTTCTCATAGATTGCTTATCCGATTATGTCATTGCAGAGGAAAGGTAAGAAGTTTTATTGGATAGAAGAGTGCGAGGCCAATTTTGAACAACTTAAGAAATTGTTGACACATGCTCTAGTGTTAAAGATTGCAAATTATAATAAGGAGTTTGTAGTGTATACAAATTCTTGCAAGAGAGGACTTGGTGGAGTCCTTTATGTAGGATGGACAGGTGGTGTGCTATGAGTCGCGAAAATTGAATGAGCATGAGCAGAACTACCCGACACATGATCTTGAGATAGCATATATTATACATGCAATGAAGATGTGGAGGCATTATCTTCTTGGCAGGTGGTTTGTACTTATGAGTCATCACATTGGGTTGAGGTACTTGTTTGACTAGTTGAATCTGAATGCTAGGTAGGCTAAATGATTGGCCATGATTAGTGAGTTTGACTTCGAGATCAGGTACATCAAAGGAAATGAAAACATGGTCGCAAATGCTCTTAGCAGGAAGGTACAAGTAAATCACATATAAACTATGAGCTCGCATGGGACAAACTTATAGGATAGGATCTTGCAGGTAGGTCAGTTGGATCATAAGTATATGGAGAATGTGCATAAGTTGCATCAGAGTACAGGTACAGGTGTTAGCATAGGTATAGGTACATGTGTTGTTACAGGTACAGGTCTTGGTATAGGTACAGGTCTTGGTAGAGGTTTAGGTACAGGTGGTAGTACAGGTACAGGTGGAAATACAGGTATAGGTAGTGGTACAAGTACAAGTGCAGGTGTACATGATTTGGATTAGTGTCTCATAATGGATGGATTAATTAGATATAGAGACATGATATATGTAACAGATAACAGTGAGCTCAAGAAGGTGATTTTGAGGGAGTTTCATGCGAAACCATATTCGGGTCACCCAGGCCACTAGAAGACTTTGACAGCAATGAAGAGATTTTGATATTGGCCGAATATAAAGATAGATGTGGCAGAGTTTGTAGCCAGATGTTTGGATTTTCATATGGTTAAGGCAGAGTGTAAGAATATAGTTGGATTGTTACAACTGATTGCGATTCCAAAGTGGAAATGGGAGGTCATCTCCATGGATTTCATTATAGGTCTTCCTTACACAGTTAAACAACATGATTCCATCATGGTCGTGGTGGACAAGTTGATAAAGGTTGCACATTTCATACTGGTGAATACTACATACTCATCTAGTGATGTAGCTCATAGTCAGATTTCATGGTGTTCCGAAAAAGATTGTATCTGACAGGGATGCAAATTGCACTTCCAATTTTTGGAAGGAGTTGTTTGTAGGTTTGGGCACTGAGTTGGCCTTCAGCACAACTTATCATCCGCAAACATATGGACAGACTGAGAGGGTCAACATGATATTGGAGGATATGTTGAGGATGTATGTGATGCATCAACAATGCAAGTGGGAAGAGTATCTTCCACTGGTAGAGTTTGACTACAACAACGGGTATAAAGAGTCATTGAGGATGAGTCTGTTTGAGGCATTTTTATGGGCAGAGTTGCAACACTCCTGTCAGTTTGAGTGATTTTGTTAACAGGGTACTGATTGGACCAGATCTATTGGCATAAATGGAACAAGAAATGTAGGTGATCAAACAGAACTTGAAAGCAGGGTAGGATAGGCAAAATATTTATGCTAACAGGAACAGGTTGTTCAAGGAGTTTCAGGTTGGGGATCATGTGTACTTGTGTATCAAGCACAAGAAGAGCTCCTTGCAGATTGGATCGTGTGCTAAGCTGGCACTAAGATTTTTTGGACCCTTCAAGATCATGAGAGGATCAGACCAATGGCCTATCGACTCGCACTGCCTTCCACAGTGAAAGTCCATGATGTTTTTCATATATAGTGGCTTAAAAAAATATGTTAAAGATGTTGATCATGTTATTGATTGGTTTGTATTGCAGGTGGAGCAAGAAGAGAGTTTCAGCCGGAACCATAGTGCATTTTGCAGAAAAAGATGCTGATGCTCTGGAATCAAGCAATAGAGCAAGTTAAAGTGCAATGGAAGCACTTTGGGCCTGATGAAGTTACATGGGAGATGGAAATTCAGATGCGGGCCATGTATCCTTCCTTGTTTGTCGGTTAAGGCAAAGCATTTTTAGTGTGATGTTGGTTTTTGTTTATCATATGTTTTGGTATATGTTTTGATGTGATGATTGGATGTATGTACATATGTATATGGATGTAAATACCGCCATGAGCTATGTTATAAACCTTTAATAAGTGGTATTGTGTCATGCCATTATAGTTGTCATGTTGGTTTGATTTTTAACAGGATGATCATTGTAAATACTACATCGAGCTATGTTATAAAGCTCCATGGGCAGTATGCTTGCTTTTTAGCGGTGTTGTCGAGGTATATGTGTGATTGAACACTGAGGATGGTGTCCCCCAAGGGAGAGGGTTGTGTAACAACTCTCATGTAAATTCCATGTAATAAAGTTAAAATAATAACCACAGTTGATGGGACACGTATTCCAAGTTGAATGTTGGGCAAAACATCCTAGCATGGGTGTTCACAGGATTTATTATGGCTAAGGAAATTAGCAAAAGCTATGGCCAAGGCATTAAAGAGGCAAAAAGTATTTTTGGCACATTTATTTATGAAAAAAATGGAAATTAAGAGAAAAGGGAGGTAAAAGGTCACAGGTTGCATGCGAGGAGGAAAATGAAGAAAATAGAGGCCTCTTTTATAAAAAGGCTTGTGAGGATCAATTGTACCTTTGGTCAGTGCATTTTTGGAGCTCTCTCATTATTTTCTCTCTCTCTTATACTATTGGATACTTAGATTTTTCTTGGAGCACTCTTGGAGAGTGTGGATACTTGGTGATTTGGAGCAAGAAAGCGCAGGTGGACATCAGGATCGGCAGCTACAGTGAGATTTGATTGCAGGTACCGAGTTACATGTATGTTTTCCTCACTAGTTTTGGCATGCATGTGGATTTTCCTAGCCTTTCCATTTCCTGGACAACCATGGTATTGTGGGTTTATTTCCCTTGATTGTTTTCTGGTTGGTTCTCATGATTATTTCAGTTGTGGGTTGAGTTATTAGTTCCTGGAAGCCTTAGTTGGACAAACGCTTTGGAAGCCCGATATACAACTATGGGTTGAGTTACTAGTCCTGGAAGCCTTGGTTGGACAAACGCTCTGGAAGCCCTAGGTGGGTTGAGTTACTTGTCCTGGAAACCCTAGTTGGACAAACACTCTAGAAGCCCTGTAAGAGTTGGGGTTGAGTTACTAGTACTGGAAGCCTTGGCTGAAACAAACAATCTAGAGCCGTGGAACACCTTGGGTAGAGATCAATCTGTGATGGTTAGTGATGTTTGACCGTGAGGTGGAATCAATGGTTTGGGGTTGAGATAGTTTGGTCTTTGGAGCCCTGGTTTGGCATTGATTGACGTGTTTGATAAAGTCCCATATTCGTGCTTGGAATATAGCACGGGGGTGATTGGCTGAAGTGAGACTTGGGTCAGCCAATATGTGGTCGGGTGGAACATGGAAGTCCCATCTCCAGTTGGTTTTTTTACATTAAGTAATGAAGAGATCATTCCTTTGGTATTCGGTATGCGAATGGATTGGTTTATATATGGATTTATTTGTTGTTACATCCATTGTATTCCTGTTATTAGTATGTTGGTTATAAACATGTATTTTATCAGTGATGATGTATGGCTCTATCTATATTTTTTCCTATAAATGAATACACAATGTATCTATGGTGACATAGACTGTATTGTAGCTTATGATGTAGGGGAGAAATTATTCTTAGCTATTCTTAGATTTGTAGGAGACACCCATGTTTAATTTTGTTGTTTACACCTGTAGATGCAATGTTTGTGACATGTTTGACAAAATTCCTATGATGGCTGGGTGGGGTTGGATGAGTTCTTGATGATGTGATTACTTTTGTGTATTTGTTTTAATATTATTTATCCTCTCCTTAATTTACAGGAATTTATGGGCAGTGACCTGGGCTCAAGGGCTAAAAATGTGGGACAAATCATGGAGCTCCAGGCACATAATTAAATGTTTGGGGCCCCAACTGCTACCTTACCAAGGCTAGCCCATGACTAAGGGTCTATAGCCACTCCCTTGCCCTTACATGCCAACGGCTAAGGCTCAAGAGGGTCAAAATTCAGTACCCCTTCAAGTTTAAGGGGTATGGGAGGGTCGTTTACCTCCTGGAGGTGTTGTTAATGTTGTGTAAGCTGTGTTTGTCGTGTTTCCACTGGTTCCACTTCCTTAATGTCATCTAGGAGGTTGAATCTCATATTAGTAGCCTCTCGTCACATGCTTACCCTAGTTGGCCAGTTACTTGGGTAGATGTGGGAAGAGGGTGTTACACATGGACACACATATGTAATCATAGGAAATGTAGTGCATATACTTGGTTGTGTATTATGCTTTCACATAACTCCCTAGGACTTTTCCTATTGTAGCCAAGGTCTCCTTATCCCAAAATTCTCTTGGCAGTGAGTACATATGGATCCAAACTGGAGTTGATGTGACGTCTTCCTTGTCTGGGACGAAACACTCAGTTCATAATTTGAGATAAAGCTTAGCAAAATTTTTAAAATATGGTCCATTCTCAAACACTTTGTCCTTGTCTTCTAAGCTGGAAAAAATTATGGTGAAAAAACCCTTGGCACCAAGCTCTAGTTTGATGTTGCCCTTCAACTTCCATTTGCTTTGGATCCAATGGGTTAGGTTTTTTTTTTTTTTTCCTTAGTTTGCCAAATACCTAGAAATTTCCCTACGAGGGCATGGTCGCACATGTACTATATATATTCTTCAATCTAGGTAGACTAGACTTCAAATTTAGGGTCTATTGCTGCTTTTGGTAGGTAAATTCTTGGTCTTTGTTTCTTGACATGACTGATAGGTTGCTACACATTTTGTTGTTCATTGTTTCATACCAGTCTAGAGGAATTTTGATTTATAGTTGTATGTTGCTTAGAGATTTTACAATCTGCTACAATCTGGTTGTAGGAGGTAACACCACTCTCTCTAGTGGCATTTTCCATAGGAAGAGTGTTTGAAGAAAAGAAAATTGTCGTGACACAAAGGTTTGTAGAATTTCCAGCTAGGGTTTTGCAGAGTTCAAATCTTTATATGATTATTAACTAAACTTAAACATAAAATTTTGGAATATCATGGTTATTAATATATTAAATTTATTTTAATGTAATATACATTTTATGAATTTTGTTTGGTGAAGAAATTGTCCATAACTTTATTAAACAAAATTACGATGTAACAAACTAAATTTAGCATTCTTATTAAGCTTAGTCTAAAAGACGACGATTTCGCCTAGAAAATAATAGTTTTTCTAGCATGATTTTGATGAAAATCAATGATTTTTTTTTGGAAATCGAGGTTACAACTATCAAGTTTTAGAATTTTAGATGCTCCAAGGGTTCTTGACGGTGTTGAATCCATTTCCACTATTAAAAAAATGATTTAAACACTTCCAATTCCACATTTATTGAAAAAAAGTGTCATATTCTGATGAGAAATCATCGTTCGGGCAAAATTGTCACTTGCTTAGACAAGTCTGAGTTATTATTACTTTATATATATATTTTTAATTGACTCAACATTATGTTTTATTATTTGTATATTTAGTGTGAGTCGAGCCCCTATGTTTTATTATTATTATTTTGATTTAATATTTCATTACATCTTCCCAATAACAGAGTCAACCTTCCTTTTTTTATTCCTATTCTCCATCGATTGGGCAGGCTCAATTTTCAAATTCATTTACCAGGTTGGATTTCATTTACAAATTGATGAGTACTCCATGGCCTCTGGTTCATCACATTCAAGTATCGTTTGCAATTTCGTTTTTTCATCCAAGCCAGAGCTGCATCCTTTGAATCACAGTTATAACAGTCCAGAATGTGGCTATGGCTGGGTACAGCGGCGATGACAAGGTGGCATTCGGGTTGGTCCTGGGTGGAAATTCGTAGGCAAAAGAGTTGAAGTTCTCAGCCCTTGTGGGCATAGATCCAGTGGAAGGTAGGGTGCGTGGCCAACTTATAAACCCCTGGTGGCAGCTAATCGTGACGAGCAGGCCAAGGTATCGACTCCTCATGCTCCCAAAATCATCCTGGGTTCATTCTTGCCTTCGCAGGCCTTTTCAACTCTTCCTGGAACAGTGTAATGATGCCGCTACTGTCCTTACTGCGTGACACAAAGTCTTATCTGATGCGAAAGATCTACCCCTAAAATTTCCACATTCAGGGTAAGGACACCATGCCGCTGGACTATGTTCTCTTCCGACCGCTCCCGCCCAAGAAGGAGGCCATTGACCCCAAGCGTCTTCGATGCCATGGTAAGGCGGCCTACTATGGCAGGGTATTTCGAGCCACAGGGTGAAGACATTGGTCACATGCACAAGCGGGTGCAGCATCCAGAACCTCCTTCAGCAGGGCCCGACGAGACTGTGTTTCGAATTCTCTGCCTGGAGTCCAAAGCCGGATGAGTCATAGGAAAGGGGGGTAGCATTGTTTCGCAGATTAGGCAGGAGACAGGTGCCCGAGTCACCGCGCAGGAGACTGTCCAGGGTTGCGAAGAGAGGGTTATTGTTATTTCCGCGCCAAAAGATGCTGGGAACAATGGTGGAGATTTGGGGAAAGTTTTGTGGGCCCAAGAGGCTCTGTTTAGGGTTCATGGAAGAATTTTTGAGGATATTGTCGATGAAAATAACTCCAACAATCTTATTACTACTCGTCTGGTTGTGCCCAATAGTCAGGTAGGGTGTTTGCTGGGCAAGGGTGGGAAGATCATCCAGCAAATGAGGGAGGAGACTAAGGCGCATATTAGGATTTTTCCTTGAGAGATGACGCCGCCATGCGTTCTAACTACAGATGAGATTTCACAGGTGCACTATACGCCTTTGTTGTTTTCGTGCTCAAATCTTCATGTTTTCCCTTCATTTGTTCAATATGTTTTCTTCGTTTTTCCCCTTTTCGTTTGAACAGATTTCCTTATACTTAGTTTCTTGGTCGGTTACATTTCTGCCCAAGTTGTCCCTGACTTGCACCCGGTTGAAGCTCATGACATTTGCGTGGGCAGACCAGGGTAAGAATAGGACCCTAGTTGACATTTTAGCAAACCATTGACCTGACCAATGAATCAACTCCTCGTTTGGCATGCATGCAAATTTTCCTATCGTTTAGAGTTCTAGACAGTGATCGGTATAGATTGCCAGGTAAGGGCTTGTTCTTTGTTACGAAGTACGGAACTCCTGTATGCTTTAGACGGAACTGGTCTCCATCTCTTAGGGTCCATTTTTTGTTCTTCACAGAAGTGTTTTTAGAAACAGTTTGAACGCGTTTTTGTTGGAAAGCAATGACCAGGGGTTGAATCTTAGCTGCTCTAGATAGTGTTTCTGAAGTTAAGAAAGTGTGTGCCTTGTTTCATGTCATTTGCCGCAAGATAGTTTGACTAATGTTATTTTAATATATTAATTCTGTGTTAGATCGTGGATATGTGCATGCGCTGCTGTATTTCTGTCCAGCTATTGCCGAAATGTGTTTGCCAGTGCCAGTGAGCTACTATAATATCTCATAGGCTTGGGAATGCTTGGAATTGGAAACCTGTTTAGAGAAGTGTCCAATGCTTGGTTCATTTGTTAATGGAAGCCACTGACCAGTGGGTTGATAAAAAGGCTTCTCCCTGTGTTTAATTAGGGGTGCCTAGCTGTTTATTATGTTGTAAAACTTGATTTCAGGTTCTTATGTATCGAGTTTAACAACAGTAAGTTGACAACTCGAAGAGTTAAAAGGTCTTCACCTGTGGTCATGTTGTCTTTTGAAAACTATCTGATAGCTCCTCTGCTGCTATTGTTGTGTCTTGCAGATTACATTTCTTGTATTTCTCAAGGCAGGTAAGGGAATAATGCATCCATCTTTCCACGTTATATGTCTTAGACAGTTGCTAAGTTAGCATCTATACATTCCCACATTCAAGATAACATGTCTATTTTGAGCCTACTGGCATCTCTTAGATTCATATTCGAAGATAAGTTGTGCATTGTAATATAACAGGGTGCTTTTTCCTAATATCAAGTTTGTGTCCGGAAACTCTCTGTTGTTGCTCCGTTTTCATTCCTCTTGCCTCCAATTCTTGCTTTGCTCTTGTTTCCTCTTCAGTTTCAGTGTTCTTATCTCTTGTAACATAAAATGTACCGTATTTTGGGTCCGTAGTTCATTTTCTTGGGTTTTGACAATGGTGAAAGCATGCATCTGATTCCCTTGTACTTTCTTAGCTCTCTTCTCATTAATTTCTGAGAGTATTACAATGAAATGTAGTGAGCTTATAACACACTGAAAGAAAATGATCCTACCCTTCATTTGAGATATCATGGTAGGTATCTATTCCCACTAAAATCACATGGGACTTGCATTTGGTCCCAACTACATATGGGACTTGCATTTGGTTGCATTTGGTCCCAACTACATGGTACAGACCATTGACCATTGGTTCAGGTAGAATGCCAATAAGATTGCAAGTTGAAAGCTTCCTCGCTACTAAAACATGAAACATGTCTTTGGGGATTTTGAACTTTAGTGCCATGTAACCAAAATCCCATTGAATTTGTTTATAATTTTGGCTGGAAATATATTTATGTTTATCCTAGCACAGTTATTAGATAAGCATATAACAAAAACAAATGCAAAAGTAGATTCTGCTTTAGTATCATTGGGCATATATGCCCCTATGAGCTTTGAAGCTTCAGAGCAAGTCCTTGATTCCCAGAAGATATGCCTTCTACAATTGGAATTTATTGTTTGTAACTAGTGCTCTGCATTCATATGTTTATTGTTACGACATGATTAGTTGTTTGTTCTTCTAGATGGATAACTACCGAAACTAGAAGACCTGTTTCTATAGAAAACTGAGCACAAATTATGAAAATACGATATGTCTTATTTGGATGTGATCTGCATTAGTTCACCTATCAGTGCCTGCCCTTACTCTCTCAACCTGGAGGATATCTCAGTAGTTTAGTAAAATATTATTAAGTGAAATGTATTAGGGCATGTTTTTTGCCTGACTAATTTTGTCTACTAAAATATTATTAAGTGAAATGTATTAGGGCATGTTTTTTGCCTTACTAATTTTGTAAAATGAAACAGGGCATATTTTCTCCCTTTGTAATTTGGTACAATGCTTCAGGGTAAATATGAGTACAAAATTTGTGGCAACACATGTCTGGCTATTTTTTCATCTCCATATCTATGTTCTTGCTTGCTGATTTAGGGCTATCCTGGCACTTTGGGGGCTTAATAAGCCATAGAAGCAGGCTATTTTTCATCTCCATAACTATGTTCTTGCTTGTTGATTTATGGCTATCATAACACCTTGGGTGCTTAATAAGTCATATAGTTGTGTTCGAACCCCGAATCTGCTAACTCAAAATAGAGAAAATGTCAGATTCATAGTTCTAGCTTTTTTCCAGCTACTTACTTTCTTTGTTGATGACTCCTTTGTAAGCCTTATAGATTAGTTTTTCGTTATTTCTCCTTATTTCTGGGCTGGCATCATGAACTTGTGCATATGTTTTTTTAATTTAAATCAAGTGCATATTATACTGATAATGATCTTTACTCTTAAATTGTTGTGATCTAGATGCTGACCGTTTTAGTGTTATTTGTGGCAGTGTTGGTGCAAATGGGACTCTATAAATGGTACTCTCCTTGCCAATGTGTCATTTTCTTTGACGGAGACAAATGCCAGTTAAAGTAGCTCGGCATCCCACCTTCAGTCACAAATTCATCTAATTCTTTTTCTGGTTGCCCTTTCCATCCTATTTTACAATTTGCCAATCTGCCAATTTTATAAGACAAAAGCACAATGTTATTGATTTATCTTTGAAACTAACAAAGGACACTTCTTTATTATTATTATTTAACAATGCAAGATGTAAATATAGAAAATGAATACATCTTTGGAGAGAAATCAGCTGTCAGCTGTAATTTTGGGAAAGGGAAAGCTGAAAATGCATTTAATTTAAAAAAGAGTACACATTCATTGTTATAGGAAAAATCGAGTTATCATGGTTTACTAGATATTCTATATATGTATTATAATGTAATTTTGGGGAAGGAAAGCTGAAAATGCATTTTTTTAAAAAGAGTACACATTCATTGTTATAGGAAAAATCGAGTTATCATGGTTTACTCGATATTCTGTATATGTATTATAATATGTGTACAATTATCACTATCATTGGTTGATTATAGGATTGGTGAAAATGATACTCTTATTTGTTAGTTGTATGCCATTTTCTGGCAGCATGTGAGACTGGGCCTTGTTATAAAATTAACTTTAATATGTATATATTAGTGGAAATGTTATTCTTTTATTTGTTAGTGGTATACTATCTTTTATTTGTTAGTGGTATCCTATTTACTGATGACTGAGAATGGGATTTTTATAAACTCAAATTTCTCATATATATAAACTTTTACATATATAAAATGAACGTTTAAAAGAAATTTAAGTTGTCCCTTTTGAGTAGTGTCACTCTATCCTTTGAGGCCTCGACTTATGATGCAGCATGTTGAACATTGGGGAAATTTAAAATATTTTCAAGTTCACAAAAATTCAAAAACCGTTCACAGTTATGTTTATGTCAATGTGTGATTGATGTATTGCTATTTATTATGTTTTCCAAAAGTTTTTTTATTTATCAAATATTTTGAATATTTTATATCTTTGTGCATATATTTCATCTCTGTAAATTTAATATTTTTAAAAAGCATATATATTTACGAGTCCATGTCATGTTTGAGGTTGTTTATATGTACTGTATCGGTCATGCATTCTCCTATGTCAAGTCGTTCAAGTTGACATGTTAAGCTGAGTTGGAACATTGATATTGTAGAGCTATTTTAGCTTATTGTAGAGCTATTTTAGCTTTTCACTTTAATTTAAATGAAAATATTAAAATCATTGAGAGAATGGGCGTGCTTCGACAGTTTCGGACCAACATTAATGGAAGAATTGGTAAGGCATAACAACAGTAGAAGAGGTCTCTGAGGAAATGCATCATTAATAAACATCTCAGTGATGTGTCGTGCGTTCTCGTGAATATCTTTTATGAATTGGAAGCCGAGATGATCGAGCTAATGAGATCAAGATTGGGAGTGCCATTTAGCAGCATAGGCCCTTTCATTCCCTCCACTTTTCTTGACGGACGTAATCCCCAAGATGCGCGATTGGGCGCAGATCCGTGGAAGGCGACGGACAAGGTGCAGGAATGCCTAGACAGGAAGCCCCCCTCGTTCGTCGTATACATTTCCTTCGGCAACGTCACAGTCGTAAACCCGCAGCAAATCCATGAATTGGCCTTGGGAATTCAGAGCAGCCAACAACATTTCTTGTTGGGTCATCCGACCTCCTCCCGGCCACGACGACATTGCGGAATTCTTTCCGGCAGGCTTCATGGAGAAAACCGAAGGGCGTTTCCCAAAAAACCACAAATGGATTGCGGGAGGGGTTCATAGCTGTAAATGGTTTTTAAGTGAGGGGTGCCGCAATTTACCAAACGTTGCCACGTGGTTGTCGAGACGGGGTTGCAGACCCCTCCCTTCGTTAAAATTTAAATGGGCAAGGGGCCTCACAATCCAACCTGGACCTTCAATCTTTTAGCGCTCATCTCGACCATTCAAAAGTGCAAGAATTTTATTCATGTGCATTTTTTGTTAACGCCTGGATAGTCAAGGGGATTGTTAAAAATCATTAAATAATATATTAAATCTGAATTTATATATTTATTTTATTTTTAATAATTACATGTTATGATAAGAAAAGATTTCAAAACCAACAAAAAAAAAAAAAAAAATAGAAAGAAAATAATAATAATAATAGTAATTAAATAAATAAATAAATAGAAATAAAATAAAATAAAGATAAAATTAAAATTAAAAATAAAATAGATAAAAAAAAAATTCTTAATTACAAAAATAAGAATAAAATAGATAAATACATAAATAGACACAAAATAAAACAAAGATTAATAAATATATAAATAAAATGAAATAAAAATCAAATTACATAAATTACAACTTAATAATATTAAATTAAAAATTAATATTTTTATTAAAATAAATATAAATATTTAAAATTCAAATTAACTATTTGAAAAATATGTTTTGAGATATGGTCTGATGACTTGTACCATTCTTGTTATGGTTTCAGCTCCTTCCTGCGAGCGTCAACTCCTCCGCGTCTGTGCTGCTCTCGTGTCATCCCAAATCTATTTTCCACACTCAAGGAATTACCTCAAGAATTAACTCAAAATCTTACATTTAATAATTTATTGGCTTAACACAACAACATCTTCCCCACATTAAATGTCATTGTCTCACAATTAAAAAAAATTTACAAATATATTTACACCGACGGTGTTTCTTCTATGGAGTTGGCTGGGCAAACACTATTCAACCCAACTGATCCCAGGGTGTCAATTTCGTCATCCCAACAAATCTTATTTTAACATGTGCCACTCTCTTTTTAAATTCCAACCCTCAATTTTTCAGGCCTCGGGTTATGAGCCCCACTACTCCGCCTGCTCAAACTTCACTACACTGCCCTCTCACACCATGTTCAAGATCCAGTGTCCAGCACTGCCTTGCCTACAACCACCCATCTCCTTTTAAAGTCGCAACCCTATGTTTTTTAGCCTCGCTGCTCTGACCGCTCAAATCCCCCTGCTCCACCGGCTCCCACCACATACAAGATCCAGTATCCAGCACTGCCATGCATACAACCACCGATGTCGTCAAAAAGTGGCCCATGAACATCCAAAACATTTAAGGGGTTTATAGAATTTGAAATGTGAGCCACACTTCTCCTCTAAGATGCTCACACTGTATAAAAACTCTAGCAAGCATCACAACTCGTCACGGTTCATTTCTGGACGCAGATTGGACGAGTATATGTGTCGTTGCATTCATCAACTTCAAACAAGCTTTTGAAAATCAACGAACATGTAGCCTGCACACAATAACATATATTAGTAAAACAAATCCAAATGTCTGGTCTCCAGTCAAAATTAATTTGGAATTTCCAATCAAAATGAAAAAGAGGAGACCTGAAAACCCTTGGAATCAAAATATATTTCTTACATGGCACTCTCCTTTCAAAACCTTGGTTGCATAATCGATATGAAAATTCTTTTGGAATTCATTTGCCTGTAAAATGTACCAGGAAAAGACTCCTCTCTCTGAGATGCTCACATTGTATAAAAACTCCAACAAGCATCGCAACTCCTCATGACTCATTTTTGGAATGGGGATTGGACGAGTATGTGTGTCATTGCATTCATCAACTTCAAACATGCTTTTGAAAACTGATGACCTTGCCGCCTACACACAATAATATATATCAACAAAACAAATCCAAATTTATACTTTGCAGTTAAAATTCTTTTGGAAATTTCAATTAAAATGAAAAAAAAGACATGAAAAGCTTTGGAATCAAAATATAATTCCTTATGCAACACTCTCCTTTTCAAACCTTGGTTCCAGAATCAAAATGAAAATTCCTTTAGAATTTGATTTCCTGTAAAATGTACCATGACAAGACTCCTGTGAATCATAATTATAAAAAAATGTACCAAATTATAATAGATTTTCTTGTTATTATAAAAAAATAAAATAATCCAATATATAAATCTTAAATCTAAATATTAGTATTTCACTGTAACTACCTATCTTGATCCAAGCTGAGCTAAAATAATAAATCTTTTTGCTATTAAAAAAATTAAAATAATCCAACATATAAATCTTAAATCTTAGTATTAATATTCCAGTGTGACTACCCATCGTGATCCAAGCTAATCTACCAACTTGCAGTAAAAGTAGAGTGGGAGGAGACCATGCTTAGCTACTTGCTTCTTTCCTCCCATTTTAATAGTTCTATTGCTATTTAATGATACTATGTATTGATCCATTGTATTAATAATAAAAATAAAAATGATATCATGTATTGACTCATTGTATTGAGAATTTATGTTATTGAGGTGGAATATAACCTATTTAAAAGAGAAATTAAATCATTCTAGATCCATTTTAACTCTATATCTATCAAACTTATATGCAATTTTTTTTCCCCACTGAAAAGAGATTTGATCCTTCTCAACACTTGCTATATCCAAAGTTCAAATAAATTTAAATTTAAACTGGTACAATTTTAATGCACATATAATCAATTATATGATTTTCATATACTTTATTTTGTTCTTTTAATCAAAAATTAATTATATTATTGAATAACTAATTTGTCTAAATAATAAAAATATAATATTAGAAACTTTTCATGATATCTTTCCTCTCCAAAAAAATCAATTAAAATAATTTACAAGCTTTTTAATATCATTTTTTCCCTTACCTACTTTGTTGCAGCATAGTTTTCCCCTTATCTACAATGTAATCTATTATGTCTGGCTTGTTTTTCCAAAATCTTCTATTCATTCAAATGTACAATTAATACATTTTATAAAATTAGAACGAAACAATAATTTAACCATAAAAATACCAGCAAAATTGGACCACCAATGAGACCACCTTTCCAAATTGAGAGGTTCCAACTAATTTCGTACTAATAAAAATCCCTTTTATAAGCAAACAAAACAACCCTTAAAATAATGTTTTTTAAATTGTCAAAACTTGTGCCTTGTCCCGCCTCATTCAAACAAATTGAATTTATTTCTCCCTCCAAATCTTTCTTTCTCCTCATTTTACACACCAAAAGCTCTGTATATGTTATCTCGAAAAACATTTTCACTTGGAACCAGATCTATACTTTTGCGGATGATTCATGAGCAAATCTTGCCGGTATGTATACTTTTGCAGTATGTATTTTATTTCCAGGTTTCATCATAAAATGCCGACTTTTAACCCCTAAGTTTGCTACTCTGGTTTGATAGCTTAAGAATGCCCACAGCAATATTCTATTTCGCATCTCTTCCGGTGTCTATGTTAACTTGTACACTTTGAATGGCAGTTTGATATTTTTCACGGTGTGTTTGGGGGGAATGTCTGTAAATTGAGTTGAAGAAATATTTAATGGAGCGGAGAAATGAAAGCAAGGGTTTAGCTGCTCTGGATAATGAAGACACCGTGCAGTGTAGTGTTGAAAACCAGGGAAACATATTCCAGGGCGTTCGTTTTTTCCTAGCTGGATTCGATCCTTCTGCAGAAATTCAGGTTCTCTAATTTGAGCCAGTCACATCTTTATTGTCAGACTAAAATGTTTTTTCTCTTTCGCATTTCGATGAGCATATGATGTTTTTATGGTCATTTTTCTTCTCCATTCGGAGAAAGCGTTAAACATATCACATCTTCCAATTATTTTCAATTTTGTTAACCCGGACTGCTGACGAGGGGGATGGAGTATTAGGCGACCACCAAGGTCCATTGTCACTGTGGTCTGCCTCGTCCCCATGACACGAGCTTTAAAGGGATGAGTCTAGGTACAAGTTATGGATGATTTGACAGAATAACTTATCCTTCAAACTTGGGAAGTCTACATCATAAGCATTTCAATTGGCCCGATTACATTAGGCACTTGCAGTGCCTGTTTTCACAGGTAAGATGGCCCTCGAAGGGCAAACCATTAGTTACAAGCACGCATATCTAGTGAAGCTGTCATGCTAAGGGGAACTCTTCTGTCCCTCGAAGGGTAGACCATTAATTAGAAGCACGCTCTTTTAGTTAAGCTGTCGTGCCAAAATGCACTCTTCTTTAAAATACCCCAATTACTGCATCTGACCGAACTGCTTATTCTTGAATATATAAATATAATTGAGACCCTATTCTAAAAATCAAGTTTTAACTTATTTATGCATATATAAATATAGTCAAAACCCTATTCTTGCATATATACGTATAATCGAAACCCGATTCTAAGTGCCCTAAACGCTTACTGAAATCAAAAACTAAATATTGTTGAACAGTACATATATCCCTTTCACTTTCCCTGCGGTCGACTTTGGAAGAACCTCTTTTCCGGTAGGGTAGAATTGAAAATTAATTACTGTAATAAAACCGTATCTGTGTCCTCTTTGTTTTCAAATCCAGTCAAAACTCGTTTTGTATGTGCTAAATATTTCTTGTGTTCTAGCTTTTCGATGACTTCAACATTGGCTGTGTTTCGTCTAACAGTTATTATTGGTTTTATGTTTCAGTATGCTACAGAGATTCAAAATAATGGTGGATTCAATGTGGGTCGGTATGATGCAAGCTGCACTCATGTCATTGTACATGGGCTTACATATGTAAGTTCTGTCTAGCAATTCACACTCTTTTTGTAATTATTATTACTTTTTAAACTAGAACTGTTAAGATTTGTATTAAAAAGTAGTTGTGGCTGCACTGTACAGTAGAGCAATACAAACAAAATTAGGATTTCTGGAAGTCAGTCTTTCAAAGCTTGTCCAAAATTTAAAATTGCTGTCCAATGACTGTACTGTTCTAACTGTTTTAAAAGCATAACGAAGAGGTTTACTTATATAAATCCTTTTGGCTTAAAAAAATGATTTGCAATACCTAGATGAACCCAAAATCAAATAAAAGCATGCCCATTGTGGGCACCTTGCATGTTTTCTGTTTTCTGCTTGGGCTCTTGGTCTGCAGGATTCATTTCCAGCTCCCTTAAGCCTTGCTGAACTGTTTCTTTGGCTCTAGCCATATCAGGAACAGATGCAATAAACATCCTTGGGTGGGAATGCTTAAGATTGAGTGCTCCAAGCTAACCTCATAATTAGTTGATAAACCATATCATAGTAAGCCTACAGCTTCCCAGTTTGTCTTTTTTGTTGAATCACAATCTCTAATATTTCTGCATGTCCTGAGTTTCAAAGCTCATCTTGATTAGAAATCCTATTGTTCAAATTGGAATTTGCTACTTGATTGTCATCATGAAGCTTGTTGTTCCTTATCAAAATTTATCTTAGCTCCACAGCTTCACAGAAAAAACAGTGTTTGCAGTGGTTGTGGTCAACATCCTCTTTTTCTAGCTTTTGCCCGACAGTGCACTCAATCTGACACTGATTTAGACCTGAAGATGCTACCGCAAACCAAATCCCTAGATGACATCTTGATGGCTCTAATAATTTAGAGGAAAAGAACCGTGTCCACGAATTCTTCAAATCATTCAACATGGGGATGGTTCCCAGAATTTTGATGTAGCCCGCTGTAACCTGCAATAGCGAAGAAGGATAAACAACAAAGGCCATGGTCTTCTCTTACCCCAGTTTAGACCAGGTGGGATTGATCAGGTTAAGAAAAAGAATTGTCCTATAATGCCAAACTACAGTCACATCTTTCAACTTAATATCTGAGCTTCCAATGGGGATGGTATGTGGGAAGCTACCTGAAGTCTGGATGATGTTAATGCCCCTCTCTTCGTTGACAATGTAATGTGTCACTTGCGATGTATCCACCATTGTAACCTTGCTCTATGAATGTTGTGACTTGCACTGAGGGATGTGAGAAAAGGATATAAATCCTCCTTTTCCCCTAAGAACTCCTGCATTCAAATTGGTTACTCCATTGGCCAAAGAGTTTGCTTATTTGTTGTGTTCCCTCAGTACATGGTAGTACCATCTCAAATTGCTTTGCTTCTTGTATTCTGAATGCAAGCCTTGCTATGTTGCAGTCCTTTGAAGGAGAAGAGTGGTGCATGCATGGTGCTTACAGACAGCAAACTGTTACAGCCTCTGCTAGGAGATTGTTATCTTGGAAAGTTGAGAGATGATTTGTCATTGTAATCACTAGGATAGAGGATGATGAAAGTTAAATCTAGGCTATAATTCCAATGATTCTTCTTGGATTATCTGTTAATGTTAATCAGCAATGAACAAACTGTCCATAATAGAATCTATGTTGCATTATCCTCTAATGTTAATCAGCAACGATCAAACTGTCCATAACAGAAACTATGTTGCATTATCCTCTAATGTTAATCAGCAATGATCAAACCGTCCATAATAGAAACTATGTTTATGTAAACCATGATACAAATTATAAGCACATATAACCTGCTTTAGATAAAGCAATAAAAGTACACTCATGGATAATGTCATATCTGTACCTCAATACCATGTTTTCCTGTCTCACAGGATGACCCAATTTGTGCTGCTGCCAAAAAGGATAAAAAGACGCTGGTTACAGACTTATGGGTTGTGGATGCCTTGGACACGGGGATGCTTGTTGACTCTACAAAGGTATGCCTGTTTTATATTTGTTTGAAATGCTTAGTATTTTGAATTTTCCAATGGCTTATATTTGTGTTTTGATGACAAGATATTCATACATGCATGTTCTAACAGTAAACTTAGTGTGTTATAACTTATCACAAATGCAAAGAATTTATGATTTACTGCTCTAGCATTCAGAAACTTGTGTCACAACTCATCCACCTTGTGATCTCTAATAAAGCTTAGTGTAATTTTCCCTTGATTAAATATATTTCCTTGTGCAAGTTGTTAATTCATTAAAGCCTATTTATTAAATTCAATTCTTTAGCTATAAAATGTCATTATCTAAGATCTTGTTTGATTTGCTGCTGGTGAAATGGTACTAGATTGAAAAATAGGCCTAATCCAAATAATACTCCCATTACCAAGGAGGGAAAGAATGACTTGGTAGAAGTGCGAAACTTTGTCAAAATATAGGATGCATGCAAGCTAACATATGCAATTATTTCGACTGTCAAACCAAAACCAGCATAATATAGGAGCTGACATGCTTCTATTCCACTATTTGATTATATAAATGGTATTCTAACCGAAGTTATTAGAATTTGAATGAATTGGAATTCTCACAATCATGAACTAGATTGGAATTGGTTGCAAACTTGCATTGTAAAATTGATCACTAAAAAATAAATAAAATATTCAAATTTTAATTAAAAAAACATATATTCATTTGCATCAATGTCCAAACAACTAGATGCTCAATATGCTGATACATATATCATGTAAGGGTGAATACAACAAAATGGCACATGATGTAGTATATCTTTGAGACAAAACAACATAAACATCAAGGCTCTAAATGGGCCCCAAAGTTCAAAAACATCATGCTACAATAAATGAATAGTAAATACATATCATCCAAATTATCCCTTGTATTGAGATCCTCAACATCCTATACATTAGTATTGTGAGCACTTTGATTGGATCCTTCGTGTCCAATTGTTGGTGTTTGTAGCGTAGGGGAGTATTTTTGCGCATGCCTAAGTGTCAAGGCGTGTGGAAGTCATTTAAGTGATTCTTGACCTTAACAATTACTTTATTATTGATTGTAGGTTGTGAAATTTAATTTCAACATTAATTAAATTCTACAATCTACTTGTTTGATTGAGATCATAAGGACATTAGTAACCTAGGGCTTGAAATTTTTATTTAGTATCGAAGCTTGATCTTTGATTGATATTCCCAAGGATTTGTATTAATAAATATATTGTAGGGAAGGAAGGTCCCTTGAGTTTCATAGCATGGAAGGTGAGGGTTACACTCTTACTAAACGATAATGATCTATGGGATATTGTTAAGGATGTTGTGACTTTGTTTATAGATTTGTAGCAATTGGTAGCTCAGAAAAAGGAAATGAAGGACAAGTGGGTGATCTTGGATGCCATAAATAGCCATATGATCCCTAATTTATTTGAGAACACTGGGATGAAGGAAATGTTCAATGCCATGACTAGTCTTTTTGAAGTCAGAAGATAAATAGAAAAATGATATTGTGGAGCAAAATTAGATCCATACATCTGCCTAGATTAGACACAATCTCCAATTACCTTATGAAGAGCACACAAATACATGATTAGCTTGTAGTAGTTAGGGAGAAGGTTGCAGACACAAAGCAAGTGAACATGGCATCAAATGGTCTGCCAACTTTGTTGGAACCATTTATCAAAAGTATTTGTGCTTGGGAAAAACCTCCCTAACTTTGAGGGGCTTCGGGATGACTATACCCAACAAGAGACTTAGATATAGTCAAAAGTAAACAAGGAGAATGGTCATGAGAACCTAGATTTATATGGTCAATCAAGTAAGGGTAAAGGTAAAGGACCCAACAAGGGCAAAGGAAAGAATGAGGAGTCAACCTCACAACTAGGAAAAGACTTGAGTAAAATCAAGTGCTTTGTTTTTCATAAGCATGATCATTATGCATCATAGTGTTTAGAGAAGAAGGATAAAAAGTAGCAGCAATAGGAGTTGGTAACAATTTTTGCAAAAATCATTTGAATGAGTTTGCTACGAAATGATATCTTGCTTTTCTACCACTGTGATTTTGATGGATGTGTGGTATGTGGATAGGGGGGCATCTTCACATATGACATTAATTTGACATATGTTTTCTAATTTGAAGAAACATGATTTGGGAGTACATGATGAGCTTGATGATGATTCCAACCTAGCAATAGGAGTTGAAACTATTCCCTTCTAGCTCAAGAGTCATATAAAAGGGGGCAATGGAACCAGTGAAATATTGGCAAGATTTGTTGTAGAATCTATGCGACAAGATGATCAGATTATAGAACTTGCAAAATTAACAATTTAACAAGCTGTTGCAATAAATCAACAAACATTTTAGCCAAGGCAATTCTCACCTAGGAGGTTATTTTGGTAGGAAAGGAAGGGCGAGGCATCTAAACTATATTTACCCATATTTGGAAATAATTTTGTAGGTGCTTCTCCTAGTCACTATTGTAGGCCATGTGAACAAGCCTATAATTAAGAGGGTTGTCTGATATTTGCCTAAGCAACTTAAATGTTTTCCAAAACCATCTAGAAGGCAACAACCCACATGTGTTTCAAATGTTTAGTGAGAAAAAGGGTAACCAACCAATGGTTTTTCCTTAAATTCAAAATAGTTTGATGTATGCCAAAGCACCATGATACTTACATGCATGGCTATTGTTGGGAGTTTTGTGGAATTTTAATATTGTTGCAGTTAAACTAGTTATTATTCTCCTATCAAATTGATTATTTGTCTTCTGCAATTTGTATGCGTCAAACATTGAATAAAACATTATTGCAACTTCATAGAAAACAAATAAACCACAGGAATTGAGAAAATATTGCACAGACACACACAAATAATGAACACCAATATTTTTGAACAAATGTCCTTGGAAAAGCCCCAAAGGGAAAACCAATTTTGCGGATGAGTATTTTATCTATTCTTTAGCAAAATTTTGTGATTGAAAAATTACAATTGTTTGCTGTAAATTAGCAAATCTCCAGAAAATTATTCCGTTCACTTTTGCAAGTTGATTTAGCCTCTTGCAAGCAACTCAAACCCTCTAATCCAATTAGACCCTCCTTTAGAGCCTCAAATTGGTTTGCACGTGTGGCCTTGGGAACTCGACCCTCACTAGCAAACTCACATTGGCTAGAAGTAAACTCGACCTCCTTTGGAATTCATCTCTCTCTGGCAAACTTGGCTTCTCCTGTGCAAATTGTTCACTCTGACAAATTTCTCCTTGTTGCAGCAACTCAGACTCTCTGAAGCAATTCATATCACTGGGAAACTCGACCTCTTTTGTAGATAAAATTGACCTCCCTCTAACTCTAAGAAACTGGAAATCGTTTTGAAGGATTATCTTTGGCTCTTTTGTCTTCAATCACTGTTGATCTTGATCTATTGGCGCCCTCATGCTATCACTGTGCCCTTGCTATCACTGCAAATCTGTGTCTTTGATCTGTACTCCAAATGTCCATCGATTTCCTCTTATAGTCCCTCATTGACGAATCAATGACCATGATCTAATCTCAATCGATGGCTAAGATCCTCCATCCTTGTTAAAATGGACAACTAGGTCCAAACTCCATGTTGTGATGCTCAGATGAAGATACCAATATTTTTATTGGGTTCCTCTTTCAGAGAGGTGTAAGATCGATATAAAATTGATCTTAATCCGATGAGCAGAACATTTATTTTGAATTTATTATTTATAATAAATTATATGTGCAGTTGGCCTTAAGGTTTTACACCCCAAACAGATGTGTCACACACCTCAATGATGGATATAAATATAGTCAACGTTGGAGAGCATTTCACTCACTCACTCATCACACACATCTCCTCCTCTGATTGGATACGAGCATCTGAGAAGCAGTTTTCACATGGGAAAAAATGACGAAGTTGCTGAAGTTGAAAAAGGACGAAAATTTCTGCAGTTAGGGTTTCTAGGAAAGTTTGACCAGCATTGACTTTGGTCAACGCATGGTCCGAATTGGCTGAAATTTGGTGGAGAGTTCGATTTTTTGAAGGCCGTACTCATTGGCAATACGTAAATCGAGGTCAAAAGGTTGATCAAGTTGAGCCGCATTGACTTTATTGCCGCCGGCTTGCGTTGACTTTTCTCGGGATCGTTGCTAAATTTTCCGGTTGACTTTGGAGTTGACCGGGTGACTCGATTTTGAGGATCACAGACACATTCTGGTTGGTCGATCAAGAAGATTTCTGTCAAGTTGAAGCATCCTATCAACGCTCGTAACGCACCAACTCATTTTCCGTTTTTGGTTTGTCTTCAGAGATCCACTAGTATGTTCTATCAGCATTTTACTTAACTGTTTATGTGATTGCTGTAATAAAAGTAAAGTTGCATCAAGCATAGAACATCTACATAAATTTACATGGTATCGGAGCTGAGGTGAAGACAAGCCCTATTTGTAGCAATCACCAGAGAGGATAATGGGTTCCACAAGCTATAGCTTCAAAGAGGAAGACAAATTGATTAGAAAGGATGACTTCCATGCTTGGAAGATGATATTGGATCTCAAATTGGAAGACCAAGATATCATGGACTATGTACTGGGTAAAATCTAAGAACCTCCATCCACTGCTACTGCTGCTGCCAAAACAAAGTACAAAAGGGGGAGATCAAAGCAAAGTTGATGATTAGGGAATCCATTCTTAAAAGCTTGGTGGTCTACATCTCTGAGTTGGGCACATCCAAAGAGATGTATGATAAATTGATCCTCATGTTCAAGGCCAACAATGCGAATCAAGTACTATTCTTCAAGAATCAATTGAAGAATCTAAAGAAAGGCAGGGATGAGTATGTTCAATCATACTTTCTGAAGCTGATTGAAATCAGGAACAATCTGCTGGCTATTGGGGAGACAATAGCTAATCGAGAGATGGTGCTCACCGCACTTGGAGGGCTCCCATCCGAATGGCAGGTGTTCAACACTACCATTCTAAACAATAATGTGATACCTGACTTTGACGAAGTACTGTCAAGATGCATTCAAGAAGAATCAAGAATGAAGGAATATGGAAATGGAGGAAATGTTGCATACGTTGCTCATTCTAGAAAGAAGAACTCTGGTGGTCCGAAGAATAAAGGAAAAGCAGGGGCCCAAGGAAAGAAGGGCAAGTGTTTCACTTGTCATAGGCTTGGTCACTATGCTAGAGAATGTCCTTTCAAGAAGGATTCTCCCGATAGTGATGACAACAACAACAACCGAAGGAATGGCAATCAAAGGAACAATCGGTTCAAGGGAAAAAGGAAGGTTTCCTCCGGTGGAAATGATCAACCTTTCAAAAGGTCTAGAAACTCCAGGTATGAGGAATCACATGTTGATAAAAGAAATGAATACATTCTTGCATCTTCCCTCTCTGTTACATCCCCACCCGACATTATGGATGTCTGGTTGATAGATAGTGGTGCCTCAAGGCATATCACTAGGTTCAAGGAAGCACTTTCTAATATGATTGAGAAGGATACTAATCTGGAAATTATCCTTGGAGATAATGCCACATATCTCGTGAAAGGGACAGGGACTGTGACCCTCCACTTGTCTCAAGGACAAGTCCTTCACTTGCAGGATGTACTCTACGTACCAAATTTGAAGAAGAACCTTGTGTCTATATCAGCCATGGAAGACAAAGGTTTCAATGTGGCATTCACTGATGGAAAGGTGCTCATGTGGAAGAAGAGCTTTAAGGAAGCTATCTCGATTGGGTTTAGAGTTGATACACTCTACCAGGTTGGAGGAAGTCCACTGGGAGCAATGACATGTGATACTATTCGACAGACTGAACTATGGCACCGAAGGTTTGGACACCTTCACTACAAAGCCCTTCTCAAAGCAAGGAAGGTGGTGACAGGGATGCCCGATTTTCCAAATAATCACGAAGGTGTATGTAAGGGTTGTGCCGAAGGAAAGCATACAAGGGGACCTTTCCCCTCTAGTGTCACAAAGACATCTGATATCTTGGAATTGATTCATTCTAATCTATCTGGTATGCTGCTTGTGACATCCTTGGGAGGATGTTCATATTATATGACATTCATAGATGACTTCTCTCGCAAAACCTGGATATACTTCTTAAAGAAGAAGGATGAGGCTTTCATGTGGTTCCGCACATTCAAAGCCTTGGTGGAAAATATGACAGGGAAAAAGATCAAGATTTTGAGATCTGATAATGGCACTGAATATGAGTCAAATGAATTCAAGGACTTCTGTAGAGAAGCTGGCATTAAGAGGGAGACCACAACTGTCTATACTCTCGAACAAAATGGTGTTGTTGAACGAAAGAATCGGACCATTGTGGAAGCTGCCCGTGCCATGCTATGTGACCAAGGTTTGCCGAAGTTTCTATGGGGAGAAGCTGCGAACACTGCCGTGTACATACAAAATCGATGCCCGCATTCCTCTCTAGAATCCAAAACTCCTGAAGAGGTTTTCTCTGGTAAGAAACCTGATGTCTCACATTTTAGAGTTTTTGGATGTACTGTCTACTTTCATGTGCCGAAAGAAAAGAGGAGCAAGTTGGATGCTTCTGGGAAGAAAGGAATGTTTGTGGGCTATAGTGAAACTTCGAAGGCCTATAGAGTCTATGTGCCTGGTCAAAAGGAAGTGGAGATATGCCACGATGTCACCTTTGACGAAGATACTTCCTTGAGGAAAGTAGTCAATCTTCCGAGATCCGAGGAAGATAATGAAGCAAGGCTTGGAAATCAAGAGGAACCGAAGGATGAAACAATGCTTGATGTTGAAGGACCGATGGACCCAATTGATCCACCTCCTTCACTAGGAAAGAGACCATCATGGCTCAGGGACACTCTCGAGGATGCTGAGGGACATGCTGCCCCAAGGGGGACATTCCGTGAAAGCAAGAAGCCGAGTAGATACCAAGGGTATCTAGCAGCCATGAGTACTATTGTACAATTCGAGCCTAGATCCTTTGAGGAAGTCGTAAAGCATCAAGTCTGGAAGGATGCTATGCACGAAGAGTATGAGTCCATTATGAAGAATGATGTCTGGGATGTGGTTCCAAGACCAAAGGACAAAGCAGTTGTCACCTCGAAATGGCTCTACAAGATCAAGCATGGATCTGATGGAAGTGCTGAAAAGTTCAAGGCAAGATTTGTTGCCCGTGGCTTCTCTCAAAAGGAAGGAATAGACTATGATGACATATTTGCACTTGTGGCACGATATACCACCATTCGATCAATCATAGCCCTTGTTGCTACGCAAGGATGGAGTCTTCATCAGATGGATGTCAAGACCGCTTTTCTGCATGGTGCAATAAAGGAAGAGGTGTATGTAGAACAACCTTTGGGGTTTGAAGTCCAGGATCGGGACACCCATGTCTGCAGGTTGAAGAAAGCCCTCTATGGGTTGAAACAAGCACCCAGAGCTTGGTACGAGAGGATAGATAGCTACTTGATGAAGCTGGGCTTCACTCGAAGTAATGTTGATCCGAACCTTTACTTCAAGGTTGTCAAGGGAAAGCCTCTCATCCTGGTGCTGTATGTGGATGACCTCTTCCTAACAGGTGTTGACCCTCTCATTCATCAGTGCAAGAGGGAGCTTGCTGCTAAGTTCGAGATGAAGGACCTAGGACTGATGCACTACTTCCTAGGCCTGGAGGTCTGGCAGAGACCTGGCGAGATTTTCCTTTCTCAAGGAAAATACATTGTGAAGCTTTTGGAAAGATTTGGTATGGTGGACTGCAAGTCCGTATCAACACCAATGGAACTCAACTTCAAGAAGTTGAGTGGTAGCGCTGCTGGGCTTGTATTATCAAATCCTACTGAGTATCATCAACTCGTAGGGGCCCTGATGTTCTTAGTGAACACTCGTCCAGATATATGTTTTGCAGTGAACACTTTGAGTCAACAGATGGTTGAGCCTCATCACCTTCACTAGGTTGGTGCCAGGAATCTTTTGAGATACCTTTGGGGCACGATAAACCATGGGTTGAGATACAATGCTAGGAGCGTGACACTCCTTGGATATACTAATGCCCATTGGGCTGGCAGTGTGGTGGATTGCAAGAGCACATCGGGATGCTACTTCAATCTTGGTTCTGCTTCGATCTCATGGATGAGCAGGAAGCAGAAGTCAGTGGCTTTGAGCACCCCAGAGGCCGAATACATTGCAGCAAGTATGGCCTATTGTGAAGCAGTTTGGTTGCGAAAGCTCTTTAGTGAGCTGTTCGAACATGTGCTAGATACCATCGTGATACTCTGTGATAACCAGAGTGGGATTTTCTTGTCCGAGAATCCAGTGTTCCACGATCGATCCAAGCATATTGATATTAGGTACCACTATATCCAGGATATGGTACAGCGAGGCGCTGTAAGGCTTGATCATATAGGAACTGATGAGCAGGTCGCGGATATTCTCACAAAGCCCTTAGGGAAGTTCAAGTTCCTAACCTTTCGTGAGAGTCTTAGTATCGTGGAACGACCCTATGATGTGGGTCCTGTTGGATGATGAGCTCTGGGAGCTCTGGGGGGCTTTGGGGATAGCTTTTCGGAGCTATAAGCACTCACGAGGCTAGGCTTGCCGAACCTTGTAGTGATTTTGCCCCATCGTTATGATGTTTGAGTTGGTTCACCTCTCATTATCTGTGCCTCGTATGCATCATACCCATTGAGTTCAGGGCTCATGGGAAGTACCTCTCAATTGGTCAATGAGGTGGGAAAAGCTAGAGACTAGTAGCAAATACTGATGGACGCATCAGAGATTTTCGTACTCTCTATCTAGGATGGCACGGTCTAACCACTTGATTTGGGATTAAGTATAGTGAGGTTTCGGACCTCCAACTGACTTCGGGTTAGGTAAACCAACTTCGGGTTGGTATGAGACTCTTTGTGAGTCTGATAGAGGTTTTGGACCTCTAGGCTGAATCTGTCAGTTGGGGGATGATGTCTTTGTGACTGACCCACTTCTGTTCTGAAATAAAGAGGCCAGCAAAGCAAGTTATGGCGAGATGACGCACGATGTTTGTTTCCACAGGTGGATGGAGTTCTCCCTAGTTGAGAGGGAATGTTAAAATTGGACAACTAGGTCCAAACTCCATGTTGTGATGCTCAGATGAAGACACCAATATTTTTATTGGGTTCCTCTTTCAGAGAGGTGTAAGATCGATATAAAATTGATCTTAATTCGATGAGCAGAACATTTATTTTGAATTTATTATTTATAATAAATTATGTGCAGGTCGGCCTTAAGGTTTTACACCCCCAGCAGATGTGTCACACACCTCAATGATGGATATAAATACAGTCAACGTTGGAGAGCATTTCACTCACTCAATCATCACACATCTCCTCCTCTGATTGGATACGAGCATCTGAGAAGCAGTTCTCACATGGGAAAAAGGATGAAGTTGCTGAAGCTGAAAAAGGACGAAAATTTCTGTAGTTAGGGTTTCTAGGAAAGTTTGACCAACGTTGACTTTGGTCAACACATGGTTCGAATTGGCTGAAATTTGGTGGAGAGTTCGATTTTTGAAGGTCGTACTCATTGGCACAGAAACCGAGGTCAAAAGGTTGATCGGAGTTGGAGCTGTGTTGACTTTATTGTTGCTGCCCCGTGTTGACTTTTCTGGGGTTGACTTTGAGTTGATTGGGTGACTGATTTGAGGACTATTGTGACACATTTTGGGTTGGTCGACCAAGAAGACTTTGCTGGCTGAAGCATCCTGCTGACCGCTGTAACGCACCAACTCATTCTCTTGTTTTTGGTTTGTCTTCTATAGATCCACTGGTATGTTCTATCAGCATTTTACTTAACTGTTTATGTGATTGCTGTAATAAAAGTAAAGTTGCATCAAGCATAGAACATCTACATAAATTTACAATCCTAAACCTCCTTGGGATCTTGATGTAGTATTTACTTTGTCCAAGGGAAATCACCCCATTTGTCTGCCACACCTCCATGCCTAGAAAATAATGCACGAGACCCAAATCCTTCATCTCGAACTTTGCCGCAAGATCCCTCTTGCATTCCTCTGAGTCCTAGTGAACTTGTTAGAATCAAGTCGTCCACATACAAGACAAAAATGAGAACCTCACCTCCAACAACCAAGTAGTAGAGGTTCGTGTTTGCCTCACTCTTCACGAAGCCCATTCCTTGGAAGTATCTGTCAATGTGCTCATACCACGCCTTGGGAGCTTGCTTGAGCCCACACAAAGCTCTCTTTAACTTGCATACATGGGTTTCTCTATTATGTGCCACAAAGCCCTTCGATTGTCAAATGTACACTTCCTCCTCGAACTCACCATTTAGGAACATCGCCTTGAAATCCATTTGATGGATTTCCCATCCCATTTGTGTTGCCAATGAGATCAAGACCTTGTTAGAAGTATACTTGGCCACAAGAGCAAATGTCCCCTTGTAGCCTATCCCCTCCTTTTGAGGGAATCTCTTGGCCATGAACCTTGTCTTGTATTTTTCGATGCTGCCATTTGCACCGTGCTTGATCTTGAAGATTCAATGTGATCTAACCACTGCCTTGTCTATCAGTCTCGACACAACCTCCAACACATTGTTTTGTATGATCGGGTTATATTCCTCAACAATCCCATCTCGCCACACCTGGTGTTGTGCAGCTTCTTGATAGCTGGAAAGCTTGCTATGAACTAATTGACTGACTAATTCCATGTAGCTAGTGTACCTCCCTGGCTATCTGTGTTGCCTACTGCTTGTTTGATGAGCTCCCACAAACTCTTGAGCATCCCTGAGTGTTTGTTGAACCTCATGGTTCCTCTATATCCTCCTCATGCATCTCTCGAATATCCACCTCTATGTTATTGCATGCATGATATCTCTAGCCCGCAATTGTTGGAGCTAGTAGTGTGGGATGAGAAGTGGCTTATGAGGTGGATCGTCTTAGTACTTGGTTCTCTCTTCATGGTTGCATATCTTTATTAGATGGAACTTTGAGTGTTATAAGTTTGTGGTCTTGATGCTTTGGTTAGTGGTTGTAAAATGCTATCATTAGTCTCAAAACTCATACATCTCATAGTCTCCTTTTATTCTAAATTTGGTTTATGGTGGGTTGTATTAGTAGATATTGCTTTTGTTACCACAATATAAAGTTTCTATGGACTATAGCCTCATTGACACACATGTGGAGGCACGTTATTATTAATTTTTAATGTTGGCGGGGCCATTTGCTTATATCTCGTGTGGAGTTTTCCCATATGCACATCTAATAATTATATGGAGTGACATTGTTATATAAGGAGCCATCTTCACATGATGAACGTGACATGGGTTTATTGGTTCACATGTGTTGATATAATGCCTCATTTATGATGCATACTACAGATTAGGGATTGGTTTGGTTTGTTGGAGGATGTTGAGAGATTCTCTCAACTACTCCCTCCAAGAGTGGAATTAGTTGGATCTCAGCAGCACTATAAATATTGTAATGTATTAGTGTGATTTTATATAGAAATTAATTATTTGTGTGTGAATCGTGTTCCATGGCTACTCTCTTTAATTTTTAATATGGTATCAGAGCTTGGCTGAGCTTAATCCCTCACGGGAGTACCCAGGAAAATGTGAGAGATACGAGATTTAGCATGTTGTAGAAGAGTAGCTTAGTGTAGATATATGATTGTTTGCCAATTGTTTAACGAAAATGTGAATTTCGATTTGAATTTAGCAAAAGTTCGGTTGCAGAAATTGTTTGAAACGAAAGGTTTCCTGAGTTAATTCAATTCAACCACACGACTTGCTACTAATCTGCATTCAAAGACTGTTGCGTCATATTCGCCTCCCAAATATGTTAAATTAGCTGCCATAAAAGAGAAAAATAAAGCGGCTGTCGAGAGCCACTACCGACACAATGTGCTGCTTTCTATTTAATTTTAATAAACTCCCCGATGGTCATGTCGTGGCAGTGAAGAGAGTGTATCAAGATAATTCCAGAAGAGTTGAACAGGTCATCAATGAGGTACAGATTAGTTTGAGCTTCTATCATCAAAACCTTGTTATTCTCTACGGCTGTACATCCTCAGAGAGCCGAGGTCTGCGTCTTGTTTACGAATATGTTCAAAATGGTACTTTGGCAGATCATCTTCACGGGGAACGGAAGAAGGCTATGGCATTTCTTCATAGCCTTGAACCACTCATGTTTCCACTGCTCCGCAGGGCACGCCGAGATATATTGATCCAGAATACCACCAATGCTTTCAGCTCTTAGACAAATCCGATGTCTACAGCTGTGGAAATTATCTCTGCCAAGATAGCTGAGGACAAAAATCGAACGAAAAGGGTATCGGGGAGGGATCAAGAGATTCCTGCTGCAACGATCTGAATGCAATAGCATTAGGATTACGTGCTCTCCGACTACATCAATATAACGTATCCGCAGGTGTGCTGGATAATTTCAAGGATGAAGACGGGAAGTTCTTTTGCAATTTCAGTGGAGATAAACAAGTGAGAAGCAAGAGAGATGAAATAGAGGCCTGGAAAGACGCTAAAATTGTTGTAGTGTTGAATAGACCGAAGAGAGAAGAGTTAGAGTGAACAAAAAAAGAGAAAAACGCAGTGAAAGTCGTTGCCTATTTTATTAATTATTTGAATGATGTTTGGATAATTTCATAAATGTTGTTGTTGTGAGATTTGTAGTGCAAAAGCAACTATGAACATTTTAGCATAATTTAAAGTAGTCGTTCTCTACGTTCTACAGGGACGAGAGAACAATTGGCTAATTTGATTGTGTGAATTTGTTATATGTTGATCTTGTTGTGCTACAGGCCAAGAGCATCAGTTACAGGTTACAGTATGAGATCCATTGTGTGAAGCAGGTCAAGTTGTTAGATTAGCTCTTGAACACATTCAGTATTCAGACCATTTGCCTAACCACTGATGGATAGCTGAAAGAGAAATATCCGACAGATGGTGATTGGTCCATAGGATGGTTCATCACTTGTCAGCTCTTATTGCGGAAGCCCCGACGAGCCGAGTTGTCAATACTGTTGATCTTGCAAAGTTCATTATTGTTGGTCAGAAACAAATGTATTTTAAATGGGTTGAATGGTAGCTTGAAAATGGTGGAGAAAAGAGCGTTTTCTATGAGATCTCAGAGTGGGTACAAATGTTAATGAAGACCAGAGCAGACAAATGTTTGTATTAAATTAGTGTGTTCTCCATTTCTGTAATGTAGGCATTAAGGGGGGGTGTTTGAGATAATGCCTCATTTATGATGCATGCTAAAGATTAGGGATTGGTTTGGTTTGTTGGAGGATGATGAGAGATTCTCTCAACTTCTCCCTCCAAGAGTGGAACTAGTTGGATCTCAGCAGCACTATGAAAATTGTAATATATTCATTTGATTATGATATAGAAATTAACGTATTTGTGTGAATCGTGTTCTCAGGGTCGCTTCTTTATTTTTAATAACATGTTACTCGAGTAAGGCATTAATCAACTAGTTTATGAAACCATCCACCTCATGCATACAATTTCTGACTATTTTTTTTGATTTACTTGTGTGTTTGGAAAGGGCACATACGTTCACGAATTTTCATAATTTAATGTATGGTGATGGGTTAGTCTCTCCTTGCTTCATACAATACTTTGTTTCACATGCTAGACATGGACTTTGGGCCCACGAATAAGTTTGGGGATGTTTTAATTTTGAAAGCTTAAGCTCATGGCACTCATGAAGTGAAATCTTAGTTGAGCCATCCTACTCTTTGATCATTGTGTTTTTGGAATGTAATGATAAAGCCAACCCAATGATATCCACAACATTGTCTAATGAAGTCGTGGGGTCCTCTTTATTCAACCACCTTTGTCAAGCTTGTTTTGACTTGATACCATCCATGTCATGAGCCAATTATGCTAGGAGTTGTTTCACATCCCACAAATTGCATGGAGCAACCTTCATTGTGTATGTAATATAATGTGGCTGCCCCTTTCATTCATTTGATGGCTCATTTCATGTAAGGGATAACATGTGTGACACAAAGTAAATTTGGTATAGAGTTGTGAATATTCGTATTGGTATGACTGTGTGGAGTTGCCACTTATTTTTTTGCTTATGAGATCGTGGGTCCACACAATTTACATTCCTCCGAATAGGGAGAAAAAATTGATTTGAAATCACCTCTAAGCAATTTTGATAATATGTATGGCATTGATGTAGATTTTATATCCACCTAGCTCAACCAACAAGCATCTCTAGATTAGTGCCAATCTCACTCTAAATTGACTCTCTTCGCTACTTCTTTGAATTTTCCAAATTTTCAAGAGTGTTTATTAAAAATAGTGTCTGAATAGGGGAGTTTGTCTTTAAAGGGGCTAGGATTAGGGTTTATGAGTGGGGAGGTGCAATTTTTATTGTGTGTGTGTGTGTCTTTTTTTTATAAATTTATAACTTTCGTTTAATTTTTTAGGGAATTGTTGTATTTTTGGTTGTGCTTGAATTGATCGGTTTTGATTAGAATTAGTTGAGATTTTATTTTAGTGTAGAAGTGGATTTAAAGCCCAACAAACTTGTTTGAACTAGTCAATTTTGGTCCATTTTTGTCAATTTTGATAATTATGATTCAAACATTGATTAACCTTGTGATATTTTTATAGACTAGATGGCCAAGTTGTTTAGAACCCTTCTTGTTGGACATGTTGTTAAACATAGATGGTACATGGATTTAAACTATAGTTACATGGATTTAAAATGTAGCTACATGGATATTATGAAGCATAAAGCATTAAAATTATTAGTGATCTAGCAAACCAATATCTCCCAAAAGTGCAAGCATGCCTACATTTTTGATGTTTTGTGGAAGCATTGCATTATTGTTGTAAACAAATCATTCCACTAAAGTAGAATGGAATGGTAATAAAGGATATGTTGCAAAAAATTGTGAAATTTCTTGTTTGAAATCACTATCTAGGCATTTTTATTCCTCTTTTTGAGATTTGTAGGTATCTACACAATTAATTATTATTATTATTATTATTTTTATTTTATATTGAATTACCTAAAAAATCATTGTCAAATAATACGATTAGATAATTGTCTTTAGGATATGGACAAATCCAGTTTAATATTGATGAAGTAAAGATAATTTATCTTTGTTGTCCCAAAGAAGTCTATAAAATTGATGAGTAATAAATGCCTTGCCAAATTTTAGTTAGTTTTTAACAAAAATAGGAAAACTTTCTATTGTAAATCTGTGCTTAGGGGCACAATGATATATCAAAATTACAAAAAAGATTTGATTTGGGGTACTCGTGTTGTCCTTTTGCTCTTTGAATTTAAAAAGGAACAACACCCATTTTACAATTATTCTAAAACATCTAGAGGTATATATCCTCTAAAAGTTGCCTAAGTGTCTACAACACTTAACTTGCTTGTACTAATTGCCATTGATTTTTTGATACACTAACACTTCGAAATTCTTCATCTTCTTGAATAGGAACACATATATTTAGATAAGGATTTTCCAACACTCTATGGCTGATAGAGTTACTAGAATAAAGAGATCCTTGTTGATTCTGACCTAGGTTGAGCTAATGATCCTCAAGTAGCTGATAAAGATTTGTAATTTCATCATTGGTCCTCTTGAATTGGATGTTATGTTCTACAAGAATTTCCATTATGCAGGTCAAATTGAAGAACAATTGTTTGTATGTTATTTGCAATTACGGTTTTCTATTGTAAACAACAAAATCTCATACACTACAAACTTCACAAATTAACTGCAGAAAAAAATATAAGTGCGGAAACAAAATCTGAACAAGAGTAAATCATAGACACATTTGACATAGTTGTTTTTGGACCAATGTCCCTGGAAAAACCCAATGCGGGAAAATTGGTGCAACAATTGAGGGTTTATATCAATGTTTTGAAAATCGCGATCGGGATTAAATCGGCGAGGGGAAAAAATCGTAAAAATCGGGAAAAAATTGGTAAAAATCGGGAAAAAATCGACACATACAAAAATATTCATTTTTTTTCCAATTTTTTTAATATCTAAAGCACCCACAACATAAAATAAATGCATTGACACATAAATATGAAAAAAAATAACATATAAGATGTGTAATATCATGTCTAGTGCTACATCATAGATAATAGTGAATCATGTCCTGAATACTAAGTCTTGAGTCTCAACTCAACCTCAAAATATCAACAAAAAATATAATAATGTATCTCATATCATGAGTCATAATGTTATATACAAAGGAATGCACCAAATAACCTATACTACTGATTTCCTCTTACCCTCTTGCGAGAAAATGTAACAACTTTCCCTCTAGACGAAGAAGCTGGCGGGGCTGGCAATGGACTCTGTTGTGCTCCAGAACCTGAAGCACCAGGAGCTAAAGGAGGCAGACCACATCCTCTATCGGTAGCAGGGGTAGGTGGTGTCACCTCCTCCTCCTGCTGTTGCTCCTCCTCCTCCTCCTACTCATGAAACTCATCATTGATTCATCGCTACTAGAAATGGGATCATCAATAAGAGATACATAAACATCATCTAGCTCAATGTCTTCGTACTTGGATTGCTCAACCTTATAACATGATAGAAATTGAAAAAGTCTAACATGCCTAACCAATGATTTTGGTTTGAGTGAAGGGTTCATCTCCTCAACCTTAAAATGCGGTAGGAAAAGATTAACATGCCTAACCAACTGTTTTCCTTTGGGTGAAGGGTACATTCTTGTTAAGGCCATGGTAGGGGAGTTCAACAATCAATACCATCAACATCAACAAAGTTCAACAATCAGTGCCACCAACATCAAGGTTCTTAAAGGACTTCATGCTCTTGATCAAATGCCAATCTCATACCCTTACACATAATAGAATCAAATGGAAACAATGCAAATCCCCAAACCATGAAACCTCGAAAACCATTCTGAATTTTGAGTGAAATCTAAAATTTTAGTTTCTCCATATGAAATCCAATGAGGTTGAAACCACTCTTAAACATCCCGAGTCATTTCATGGTAATGTTAAAAATTTAAGTAAAAGGATGAAAATGAAAAATAAAGGAAATATCACTTTTACTTTAAGAATTTAACATTACCATTAACTGCCAACAGGGTGTGTTAAGAAAATGAGAGGGCTGCAAAAATGACAAAAAAAAATCGATTTTTGAACTTATAGGGTTTTTGTTTGATGGGCCCACGATTTTAAAAATCGCCTAAAAAATCGCCAATTAAATCGGCCTTTCGAAAAAATCGCAATTTTCAAAACATTGGTTTATATATTATGCAGTAAATTCTGAGTACAAATCTATGATTGTCGAATCTGACAAATCATATAAATAAATATGACATGCAAAATCTCGTGAGACAAAACTCACTTTGCCACAAGAAACTGACACTGACCTGCACTTGAAACGAGCTGCTCTGCGTTGCCTTTGTGCAGTGACTGCGTCACAACTGAAGCTGCTCTTTGTGTCTGCGCTGGATCACTTTGCTGGTTGGAAACTGGAATCTTTTGGCCTTCAGAAACCTCCTTTGGGAACTGGCACTGATCCTTTGATGTCTCCTCAACAGAAAAACAAACTCCCTCTCAGCTCTGCGCACTGCTTGCGTAACCTCTGCGTCACTGGCTCTGCGCTGTTCTCGATGGATTCTACTGCCTCCTCTGCTATGCACTCTCTGGATAAGGAATTCTTCCAACCGAAATTATTGCCTCTCTGCAAAGATCTCTTGATCGATTTTCTCCTTGAGCACTGGTCACTAAGGAATTTCGATCTCTTGATCCTCTCTAGGTGTTTTCCAAATGACACTTCAAGTCCTTATAATCTTCTCATTGAGACTTCAACAACTGAGATTAAATTGTTAATCAGTGACTAAGATTAACTTTTGACTTGATCTTCGTCTTGTCTAGAAGATTCACACTCTGTTTTATTAATACCCTTTAATTATTTTATTTTCCTAAGTTTAGACTTAAGGTCCCTTTAAAAATAATTAATTATTTTAATAAAACACACTTTGAGTGGAATTTTCACAAACGATTTCTGGGTTCTTTGGAATACATGTGCCCAAGCCTCCCTGCAAATTTTGAAACTTAGAGCACATTCGATGCTACCCAAATCAACACTATCCTCTTCTCTAGTGCCTTCAACCATTCCTATGTCCAACTATATCTTTTGTCAAGCCACACTAGCTTCATCCTCAACCAAGTCTAGCACCCACCACGACAAATCTATAGGAAGACGACCCCATACCAAAGGTAGAGGTCGGATTTTTCTTGAAATGCCCCTCTCTTCACCTACCAAGACAAATTTTAATAGTGAAACCAACCTAGAGGTAGCCAATTCAACTAAATATTAGATGCCTAAACATATTTCTCGAAGGGCTACCATTAATCTGCAATTTTTGTGGACTTCCTTAGCATGATTCTCAATAATCCAGGTGATGTCAAAATTAAAACTAACAACCACCAAGAGCCTCCTTCGTGCCACTAAGATCGACTTCTCACATGGGAGCTAGATCCACCTCAAATAGTTGGTTGGGAGTATCTTACACCTTGTTTTGTCAGTCTTCCTCCATTGAAGGGTGTGTGACATCGTAGAGGAAATAGAATTGATTGCTATCTAGCATATAGGAATGTAAGACTTGTGCCAATCCCAATCTTGCCTCACCATAATTCTTGCCCATGTCACTTATTTTTGCAAACATATTTTTATCCTTGTAATTGTTATTGTAGTCTCAATCCTCTCGTTATTTATAGGTCTAATCAACTCTCACGCTTATTATCTGTTTGCTTTCTGGTCCCTGATGATGGGTGGAGTGTCCACCCCAAATGTCGGACATGGTAAACATCTACACAGTTTTCTTTGGAAGTTTCAAGCAATATGAATAAGTATGGAAATATGCACTCTCAAAAAACATATCAAGTTGTATCTTTAGATAATTGCAATGCCACATAGATTGATGATCCTCTTATGTAATATATTGTACTTCTCTTAACACTTTTGCTTGCCACAATTTGCCAAACATGTGTTGGAAAATCTTAGGAGTTGGCAGTTAAAATGATTTCCCTTATTATGACATTAACTTGTGATGTTTTCATTATTAGTATTAGATTTCTTAATTATCTTTTCTTATCATCAAGATTAATGCCAAACACCAAAAGAAGAGAACACAAGATATAGGCACACTGCCATGGAAAAACCCCCCTTAAGGGGAAAACCTAGTCACAAATTATCCCTTCAGTAGATTCAAAGATGAGACAACCAAGACCTTTAGAATCTAGATTTGAGACTACCTCCATCAAGTTACCCTTCTTCCTTTCATTGTGTTAGTATCGAATACATCATCACTGCAATATCTCTGAGGTCATAGCAACAATAGACTTCAATTCTGTGGTGGCACCGAGCCCACCATATTGTAGTTACACCAAGACAATATTGGCACCGAGGCTGTGGTATGTGATAACATCAAAACGTGGGAGCATTGAATTGTGGTAGATTGAGCAATCCACATTTCCTTATTTGTGATAACACCGAGGATATGTCTCACTGAGATCTGAACTTTTGTAATTAGCACTGAAATTATCTCTGAAATTTCATCGAAACTTTCTCTAAGATGCATCGAAACTTCTTCTCTGTGATCACCGAAATTTCTCTGAAATTGCGGGCTCCAAAGTGGTGAAATGCAAAGATCCCAGGTTGGTATATATAATGGTTCGTCTGTCCTAAATGAGCGAACATGTATTATGAAGAGATGTGTCCTTTAATTGAGCCGACATGTGTTCTTTTGAAGAGTGGATGACTCAATGATGGAGTTAAACAATAAATGACTTTGACAATAACCTAAAGCCTACAATGGAGGCTTTACCTATAATTGACCCAAGCATGAAACCCATGCTTTAATAACTCAATTCAAAATAATAATAAAATCCTTTTTCACTTTCTTTTGACAAATAAATTACATTTTGACTCAAGTTACATTTTCCAATAACATGAACACATGTTTCCATTGCGACCCAAAGATTATGCAACCAGTCATAAGTATTATGGTATTGGGTGATAACATACTTGCTCTTTGATGAGCAAGGTTCCTAGCTCCTTCTCGATTCACTTGTTTTCCATTTGCTTGACATATGCCTCAATACATGAAACATAGAGAATTCTATTGTTTGATGAAGGAGAGGCTTAAATCTTTGGAGAATGGAGTTTAATGTGGTATCCATTGGGTTGGTGCCTTTATGAAAATGGTGGATGATATTTTTAAAATTCCCTACAATAGTTGATTTTTGGATATTAGGGGCTCGAATTGAATTATACCTTGTAGCAGATTGTAAGCTAAAACTTGCTTATTTGTGTCTAAATTTTTGGTATGTTAATTTACATATATATGATGCTTATTAGTTGTCTATGTCTATGTTAATAGAATGAGAGACTCCATTTTACTCTCTTATTCTAGTGTTTAGAGTTGGGCACATTTTTTGTTCTCATTTGGGACATACACATAATATAGTATACACCCTTTTCATCTGGGAGCTATGATTATTATAATGATATAATAATTTGCTTCTCTTTTCTCTAGGTTATTTGTCTTGGATCATCCTAGAAGGATTTGTGGAAAAGGAAATAGTTAAGTATCATTACAAAGGTGGAATGATTCTTTGCACATATCGTTTCTTATCAATTTTCTTGTATGTCTTTGGTGCTTTTGATCTAGCATTATTACAATTCAATAGCATATGTAATATTGTAATTACAATCTATTATTTTTTATAAATGTTTCTTAAATATTGAATTCTTCTGAAGAATATTTTGCAAGTCCATTAAATTGTTACATCCTTTATCATTGGTGGGTGTGTGTGTGTGTGTGTTTCAACATATAATATTTATCACAACTCAATAATATGTTGTATTTGTTTATTTTTATTTATGTTTGTCTCACATTTAAAGGTTATTTTATTGATCATTTTGTAAATTGAAAAAAGTGATGTATTAACTATATCTTATATTTTTGTTGTTTGTGTAGATTTTGTACAAACCTGTTAGAGATTTGAATGGCATTCCAGGTAGCAAGTCCCTTTGCATTTGCCTAACTGGATACCAAAGTCAAGATCGATCTAACATAATGGTATGCATGTTTTTCATTATTTAAGATTCATTGCATTATATTTTTTGATGTTTATAGAATTAATTTTTAGTATAAGTAAAATTAAAAGCATGTCCAACATGCAACATGTTTGAAAGGGAAGTCATGTAAGCTAATATTTTTGGAGTAGACTAGGCATACTTTGATTGGGTGAATTGTATAATGCTAAAAGAGATCTGAAATTGTTGCTCAACAACTTGGGATATTGTTCTATTTGTATAAATTTCTTGGAATGTGGTTAACCATATTTTGATCATTATTATTATGTATGGCATGTTTCTAGGGTTTTGCTTAAAATGGACCTATTCAACACTCAATTATTATATTCATTTGTGATTAAGATCAACTTAGTCATATGTGTGTCCATATCCTCTTAGGGAGGGTGCCCTACCTCTTTAGTTGTGTATAAATACACCATAAAACTCATTTGTAATATCATCTTGATCTATGCAACTGACTCATTCCTTTGGCCTATGAGCTCCATATTTAGTATTGTGCTCTCTTTCATTGTGTGATCTATTGTTTAATGGTTTCTCTCAATTAAACCCTAGGTGACGTGGTGGTCGATTTTAACCCAAAAACGATGAGAAATAACTTGAAACTACCCAAGGGGTTTTTGAAAAGCATGAATCTAGTGTTGGAACATGTAAAGGGATTGAACAATAAGGCCATCTCTCAACTCTAGAAAGTGTTTTGTGTAGAAATACATCTTGGGGCTTAACGTACTTGGAGGATCTACCTATCTAACTTGTATAAATTATTTGGTGATGTCTTCTTTAATGATTCTATATAACTCTTGCTTATTCAACATAAGTCAACTATGGGCATCAAGAAAGTATTTGAATGACGGGAGGTAGCTGTTCAAGATACTAATCGATTGAAGTAGATAGGAGGCCTCCACAAACCAACAACTTGCTTGACAAAATCTACTAGAAATGATTTTGGCCTTTGAAGAGTAGTAAGCGAGATAGGTGTAGTGGTCTTGGTTGACGAAGTTACAAATTGTTGAACTTGGTGTAAGAGGTAAACAAATCCAAAGATGATTTTGGTTTTGAAAGGAACATGTGCGAATTCTAATTGAATAGTGGCTTGTGGAACAATCCTCTTAATTTTGATGATGCAACAAAGCATGAGAATTTGAACTCTCTGTCATAGCCCTGGTGTTGCAAAGTTTGGTAGCCTTAGTGCAAAGCCCCATTAGGCCGAACCAAACTTGATGGCAACTTGAGAGAGGGTTGTCATGGTCACCTCAACAACTTTTCTATTGTTTTTTAGTGGTATTTGACCACAAGGAAGGCTGAAGGTGATATATATGAGGTCTATAAGGAAGGGTATAGTATTGGTGGAGCCTAGAAGGCATATATGTTCTATTCCAAAACTCAAGTACTCTATTCCAAGACCAAATTGATGGTTGTTATAAGTTAGGGTTTTGCTTGTTTTCAATGATATGGCACATGATGTCATATAAAAGACAAGGGGAAAGGCCTTTTAATGAATAATCAACAAAGGAAGCAAGGCCTTCAATTAGACACCAATGATTATGGGTTTTTGATGTAGTTTTATGGCTGAAAACAAGCACAAACAACAAACTAGGGATGACATCAACCCTAAAGAGGAGGGTTTTACCATGCATCAATGCTAAATTTCGCTTTTATATTATTTATTGGTGCAATTTCTACTTTATCGACCTTGAACATCAAATATGAACTCAATTTTTAGCAATTTTCCACAAAGTCCTAGTTGTAACCCTGGGTATCTAGGAAAAAGGAAAAAAAATAATTACATCAATTAGATGGATGATCAACACAATTATGACTAGTGCATTGTCCTAAAGCTAGGGCAAAGTTAAATGAGAACAAATTTTATGGAGTATGGGGGGATGAATAGGGCATTCACTTTCAAAACCATAGTGATTTTCCTTATGAGGTGATCTGGGTGGATTAAAAAGGTACAAGTACAAGAGGCTCAGCACAGAGGGCTAAAAAATCAAAGTGTTTGAAAATCTCTCGAACCAAGTTCATGTTGTAGATCTCGTCTTTTTGATTCCAACGACACAAACGACACTCAATTCCGAGTTCGTATGAAGGAGTTAGGAGCGTTCAAAGTTTTGGTTTGACTTGGTGACTGGGCAGCCTTAAGGAGGACGCAAATTGGACCAAACTTGGCCATTGGATTTTGGCAAGCTCAGGCTATATTTCAGGCGAAATTGTTGCCTAGTCAATTTGCCTTCTTCGGTCCAAAACCGAATTTTTCAAAAAAAACTCATATTGTTTTAATAAAACAATTTTATATTAAAAAAAGGTGGTGGGGCCACCAATCTTGCCACCTGACCAACACATGTGGTCCCACGGGCCGTGAACCCCATGGTCCACTCCATATGGCACCATATATATATGGGTCGACAGGGATCGAACCTGCCCGGCCTCAAAGGCCGGCTCGCTCCACGGGTGGCCCAACTCATAAAAACAAACACTCCAATCCACCATTATGTGTTGCCACGACCACAGTGCCGCCAACGGAAATACGGGGGCGGGCTGCCCAATGCGGACCAATCCTCCAACGTTCCATTCAAATTCAAACGGCGGGTCTTTGAAAACGACGTGGCGCGATATTTCAAACGACGGGTTTTAAAAAATTAAATGGGGGGTTTAATTTTGTTGAAAGCGGATTTTCAAAACAGATTTCAGCCTTTTAATGGAGGGGTCGGGATTTGACCACCCGATGTCCTCCCAAACAACTGGATCTTTAACCAATTTGGCTAACCACATTCTTGTAAAGTCCGCCCACAATTCTTATTTAAACTCAAATTTTTGCAAGTGCACCAGGGTAAGGAGGAGGAAGATGGAGCACGAATTTTCTGAGTATTAATACTATTTTGCAGCCAAGCATGGGCATAGAATCCGAGGAGATGCACGGATTTCCAGACTTATGATTTTTTTTATTGCAGGTCATGTGGAACCATGAGCCAAAAAAGAGGCAGGCATAACCTTGATTAAGCTCAAATTTTAGGAGGGCGAAATTTTGACTTTGTCCAAATGGGACAAATTTTATGTCGTTTCAGCACTACTCGACGCCACGAGTTTGATGGCGTACTCAGTTTTTGCATCTGAGTTTTTGATTTTTCAGCCACTTTTGGAAGTGGGTTATGAAGGTGTTAGATTTCCGCATGTGAGCAGTCGTTTTCACCTTTTTCGACGCCACAAGATTGATGGTGTTTTCAGATTTAGCCGCAAAACAACTCAGCCTTTAGCAAATGGTAGCATGAGGTATATGATGTGGATTCCATGTACTTCTTCATTTATTTCTTGTTGAGATGCATTATGTCTTGCAGATCCCGGTTGATACATGAGTCGTGGGATCTTGCTTTGTGTTGTTATTGATGTACTTTCAGCTATGGATTTGTGTCATGTATGAGTCCCTTTTATGCCACATTGGCGGGATGCTCCTTTTCATATGTGTATTTTTGAGATCCCTTGTTTGCCAGGATTGGCGGGATACTCTTATTTATTACATGTCAGTTACGGCCATACTGATAGGAGTCTTTCTTTATGTATGAGAGTTCCGCAGTGGAATATCTCTTAAAGAAGTCAAGCCACTCTTGCGTGAGGGCAATTTTTCCTTGTATGTCATAGGAAAGCACATCCATGTACATCTTCTTCATACAACACATAATGCAGTGGCCTACACCATCTTGACACCGAGGCCCGGAGATGTAGTCCCTCCCGGACGAACTCCGTCATCAAACGACGTGTTCTTATGATTGCTGATCTTGTTCATTTATGTTCCTCTTATTTACAGCTACAATTGTTCATTTCAGTTCTTTAACGTCTTAATTAAATGCAATTCTAATTATCAGCCGAAGTAAAAGGTCTTGGTTAAGGGTATCAAGAATTTACCCTGGATCAAGTGGTATCAGAGTAGGTATTCTTGCTGATTGGATTGCAGGCGTGAACATTGAATGTTTGCTAAGTTGAGCCATGGAGAATGTCAAGGACATGTATGAAACCATGCTCAGGGTGTCCGAGAAAGCGGACATATTGTACGAGGCTTATGAAAAACAAGCATCAGAGAACGAAGAATTGAAGACACTCCTACAGAAAGAGAAGGAGGACAAACAACAATTGCAGCTTCAGTTGCAAGCCACAACAGAAGCGTGGGAAGATTGGAAGCGCAACAATGAAATTCTGCAAGCAGATCATGATGCCTTGAAGGCGTTCCTACATGAAGAGAAAGGGGAGAAGCAGCAGTTGCAGCTTCAGTTGCAAGCCACGACAGAGGCGTGGGAAGATTTGAAACACAACAACGAAACTCTTCAGAGAGATCATGATGCCTTAAAAGAATTCCTACAGAAAGAGAAGGAAGAGACGCAGCAGTTGTAGCTTCAGCTACAAGCTGTGTCCGAAGCATTGACGGAAGTGAAGCGCAACGAAGGCTTACAACAAATTTCTTCATTTGTTTCACAATCAACACCTAAGGTAAACAGTGTTGATTTTTCTTCAGTTTCTTCACACGATATAATTTCAGTTGGAAGTGTGGAGATACCCATCACAGGTACTGACACGAGACTCCTCACCAAAATGGGGTACAGAGGAAGAGGACTTGGCATTCGTGGCCAAGGCATAACCAAACCATTGGAGGTTCTGCAATGACCTCGTTATGTAGGTTTGGAGTACACTGGCAAAGGATGTTTGAAGGACATCAAGGGAAAACATATAATGATGAACTCTCCAAGGAAGAGGAATGATAGGGACACTTAGCCATCGTTCCAGGGCAGTGCGCGTTGCAGTGAAGGAATTGAGGCGAGCTCCCATCATCATGATCGCACCAGAGACCACCCCAGAAGGTATACTATGTCTCATTATTCCAGAGTGCATTTTGACTATAAGAATATTGATAACCACGGTCGTAAAATATGGCATTGTAAAACTTGTTATTTTTATGGTTTAAATAACCATGTGATTTTTGAGTGCTGGAAGAGGATGGTAGCACAAAGGAGGAAGAGGCACGAAAAGCCTTCTCCCCAACAGGAAAAGAAATCAGTTAAGTAGGTTTGGAGGAAAAAGAACTTTTGCACCCATTGCGACCAAAGTGGCTAGCAAAGAGCCACATGCTGGAAACTTCATCCAGAGCAGCGCCTTAAAGACAAAGCGCCCGTGCATACACCAGTGGAAAGAGCTGATCGACAAGAAAGTTTGCCATAGGGAAATGATCCACTCGTTTTAATAAAGGAGAAGTGGTTCTTCTAGATTGTTTTTTCTAGAGATGTTAAGCTTGTCATGGCCATGCTTGTAAGTCATTTGTCGCATTTTTATTATGAAAGTGATGATGTGTTTCCATCACTCGTTTAAGCGACCATGACATTTTTTTTGGCCTTGTTTTATAAGTCGTGTGTTAGATCTCTTTCATGTAAAAGTGATGATGTGTTGCCATCACTTTGAGATGCGACGATTATGTTTTGGTCATGTTCTATGAGTCGTCTGATGCATTTCTTTGATGTAAAAGTGATGAGGAGTTTTGCCATCACTTCGAAATGCGACGATGAGGTCTGGTCTTGTAATTTTTTTGAGGTATGATTTCCATTTTGTTGTAAGCTTGACCACAGAGTACATGTTATAAACTCGTGGCAAGTATGGAACTATTTGGGTCATTGTTGGTCACATTGAGAATGTAATGTTCGTTGCAACTTTAGGTAGGTGTTGGCGTTCCGATTCCGAAGTACAGAAGTGAAGGAGTCTTAAAGGGATGTGCCTTTTCAGACATTTGCATTTCTGCAGTTGCAGTTGTTGGCATTTCGATTCCGAAGTACAGAAGTGAAGGAGTCTTCAAGGGATGTGCCTTTTCAGACATTTGCATTTCTGCAGTTGCAGGTGTTGGCTTTGCATCTTGATTTCGAAGTACGAGAGGTGAAGGAGTCTTCAAGGGATGTGCCTTTTCAGACATCGCATTGCAGCAGTTGTAGATGATGGCTTTGCATCTTGATTTCGAAGTACGCCAAGTGAAGGAGTCATGTGGGGATGTGCCATTCAACGACATTTGCAAATAGTTGATCATAGGTAAAGCTTGATGCTTTTGGAGGACCAAAAGCTCCTCAGTGGGGAGGATTGATCTGGGTGGATTAAAAAGGTACAAGTACAAGTGGCTCAGCACAGAGGGCTCAAAAATCAAAGTGTTCGAAAATCTCTCGAACCAAGTTCATGTTGTAGATCTCGTCTTTCTGATTCCAACGGCACAGACAACACTCAATTCCGAGTCTGTATGAAGGAGTTAGGAGCGGTCAAAGTATTGGTTTGACTTGGTGACTGGGCAGCCTTAAGGAGGACGCAAATTGGACCAAACTCGACCATTGGATTTCGATAAGCTCAAGCTATATTCCGGGCGAAACTGTTGCCTAGTCAATTTGCCTCCTTCGGTCCAAAACCGAATTTTTCAAAAAAAACTCATATTGTTTTAATAAAACAATTTTATATTAAAAAAAGGTGGCGGGGCCACCAATCCTGCCACCTGACCAACACATGTGGTCCCACGGGCCGTGAACCTCGTGGTCCACTCCATATGGCACCATATATATATGGGCCAGCAGGGATCGAACCTGCTCGGCCTCAAAGGCCGGCCCGCTCCACGGGCGGCCCAACTCATAAAAACAAACACTCCAATCCACCATTACGTGTTGCCACGACCACAGTGCCGCCAACGGAAATACGGGGGCGGGCCGCTCAATGTGGACCCAACCCCCCAACGTTCCATTCAAATTCAAACGGCGGGTCTTTGAAAACGACGTGGCGCGATATTTCAAACGACGGGTTTTAAAAAATTAAATGGGGGGTTTAATTTTGTTGAAAGCGGATTTTCAAAACAGATTTTGGCCTTTTAATGAAGGGGCCGGGATTTGACCACTCGACGTCCTCCCAAACAATTGGATCTTTAACCAATCCGGCTAACCACATTCTTGTAAAGTCCGCCCACAATTCTATTTAAACTCAAATTTTTGCAAGTGCACTAGGCCAAGGAGGAGGAAGATGGAGCACGAATTTTCTGAGTATTAATACTATTTTGCAGCCAAGCATGGGCACAGAATCCGAGGAGATGCACGGATTTCCAGACTTATGATTTTTTTTATTGCAGGTCATGTGGAACCATGAGCCAGAAAAGAGGCTGGCAGAACCTTGATTAAGCTCAAAGTTTAGGAGGGTGAAATTTTGACTTTGTCCAAATGGGACAAATTTTATGTCGTTTCAGCACTACTCGACGCCACGAGTTTGATGGTGTACAGAGTTTCTGCATCTGAGTTTTTGATTTTTCAGCCACTTTTGGAAGTGGGTTATGAAGGTGTAAGATTTCTGCATGTGAGCAGTCATTTTCACCTTTTTCGACGCCACAAGATTGATGGTGTTTTCAGATTCAGCCGCAAAACAGCTCAGCCTTCAGCAAATGGCAGCATGAGGTATATGATATGGATTCCATGTACTTCTTCATTTATTTCTCATTGAGATGCATTATGTCTTGCAGATCCCGGTTGATACATGAGTCGTGGGATCTTGCTTTGTGTTGTTATTGATGTACTTTCAGCTATGGATTTGTGTCATGTATGAGTCCCTTTTATGCCACATTGGCGGGATGCTCCTTTTCATATGTGTATTTTTGAGATCCCTTGTTTGCCAGGATTGGCGGGATACTCTTATTTATTACATGTCAGCTACGGTCATACTGATAGGAGTCTTTCTTTATGTATGAGAGTTCCGCAGTGGAACATCTCTTAAAGAAGTCAAGCCACTCCTGCGTGAGGGCAATTTTTCCTTGTATGTCATAGGAACATCTTCTTCATATGACACATAATGCAGTCGCCTACACCATCTTGACACCGAGGCTCGGAGATGTAGTCCCTCCTGGACAAACTCTGTGATCAAACGATGTGTTCTTATGATTGCTGATCTTGTTCATTTATGTTCCTCTTATTTATAGCTACAATTGTTCATTTCAGTTCTTTAACGTCTTAATTAAATGCAATTCTAATTATCAGCCGAAGTAAAAGGTCTTGGTTAAGGGTATCAAGAATTTACCCTGGATCAAGAGGGGAGAATTTAAATTTAAAGAATGCACACTCAAAGCTTCCTTAAAGGTTTCATAGAGAACAATTTTGCATGCTATAAAGGAGCAAGATTTCAACATAGATTTAACATCTAATCATGGCACAAAATTGAAAGCCCACTACACAAATAAAATATGCAAAATATAGAAAATAGGATTGAAACTTACAAAATTCTCCAAAGAAACACTTCATTCAATTTGAGGAAAACATCATATGAATCTATCTCCAAGAGAATTTGCACCACAGAAAAATCAGATTTTGGCCAAGTAGAAGAAAAGGACTAATTTGCACTCTTTAGAAGAAGAAGAAGAAGAAGAGTGATGAATGTGCGAAGATCAATATTTCCACTAAATGTACAAGCAAATCCCTAAAACAAGTTTGCTTAATTGTTTAACAAGTGAGAGGTCACAAGCTGATCTCAATATAGCTCGAAAACTTAACGAATAATGCCAAAATTTCCCACATGTGTAGGAAAATATGCTACCACATGTGGGAAAATAGGCTCCCCCACTATAATGCCATCCTCCATAATTGCTCAATATGCCACAAACATGTGACACATGGGTCATGAGTGCTTCATACTCCAAAGTACATGGGTATGCCTCCAAAGTGCCCCCAAAACCATTACATCATTGTCAAGTGCCCTACGACACCCTTCTATGGTAAAAATGAGTGGTGTGGCACCATCATGCTTGAGTGTTAGGGTCTCCTAGCAACACACAATAACTCCCCTGTCATCACAAGGATAACCATCATTATTGAAGCTTTCAAACAAGCAACACCCATCAAATAATGTCAATGCCAGATTGCAGGCATCCTGGGTCCATTTGGGCACATCATGAATAAATCCAACACCAAGCTTTAATGGCTCAACATTTCAGCATCCGGGGGTACTCAAGTGAAGTCAAGTACCATATGAAAGCATCTCATTGCCCAGTACTATCCTTTAGAGGGGCAACATTGCATCGTCAAGGTCAGAACAATTCTTTGGACTAGGTAAAACAACCTCTAGAATGTTGTTGAATGAGATGAGAATCATCTCTCAAGAGGTCTTTGTTGTTGTGATAACACCACTCAACAAAAACCCTCTCATGATCTACTAAAATCATCAACCATTAGGGGCAATAACCATAAATGCATCATAGTGGACCATACCTAATGCTAGGGGCGCAAGAATACTTCACACAAAACTCTCCTTGAAATGTCTAACTAGATTAGGACACGTAAACAAGTTACCTTACTATATTAGAGTTAATTAGGTCAACAACCCTATTAGGTGTTTCCAGCGCCCAAGGAGGGTGACATATCCCAGGTTAGCCCAACAAAATGTAGGTGTGTGTGATAATGATGGTTGTGGAGTGGGAAGGGCTTTAGGGCAGGGTGCAATATCCATGTGATTAGCTAATGGAGGTCAAACATCTAGAGTGTATAGATGTAAGAAGTGAGCAATCGTGGAGGCCCGAGTTACCCCTTTTCTCGTCTTTCTTTTTCCACCCCTCTAGTGCACCTTTTACTTTTTATGATTTGTCTTATACTTTTTATGATTTGTCTTTATTTCAATGCACAACTTAGGAGCCCAAGTTTGCTTTTGAAATTTTCCATTACCTCTTCAAGTCTAGGCAATTTATTGCTCATCAAGATTGGGACGTAAGAGTTGTTTTTTCTAGATGAAGTATTTAAGGGCTTGAGGAATTGGGTGATGGCTAATGAGGGGGGTAGAGCTCATGCTAGGCTTTTTACCATGCGCTAAATAAATGTCCCAACCATCTTTTGCATTTTGCATTTTTCTTTCATTGTGGCTTTCTTATGTTTTTTCCCTTTTTTTAGATGCATCAACCTCCAAGACTAAGTTTCTAGGCCTAGACTTAAGGATGAGGACAAAGGGTTCCAATCCCAATGATCAATGAGCAACCCGAAGAATAGAAATGAATGAAGGGGAAGGAAGGAAGGTAGTAAGTATGGGTTACCTTGGACACATTGCATCAATCACTCCTTCCTCAATTGTGCTCTTCCTAAAACTCTAAGGCCTTAGAGGAGGTTCTAGTAGACTACAGTCAAAGACTAGCCTTTTAGGTGAAGTGAGGGAACATGAATTGAATAGAGATTGGTCAATTATTTGGTTTTCACCTTGATCCATATTTGTATGGTCATAACATTAAGTGAAGCACATGATTGCAAAAATGGTTAAAGTACTCGTGGATGGATGGCCCACCTTCCCTTAAGAAGGAATGCTAGGTAGGAGAGAATTTTGATCAATGTAAGAGGTGGGGGATCCTGGCATAATGTTATGTGCTGATTATATAGGGTTGTTGGTTGGTTGGTTGTCCAAAGAGAGATGTTTTCTCCTATGGGTTACCAACTTTTTGTTGGGTGATATCTTGCTTTAGCTCAAGGACAGATGCTCACCCTTTAGAGCACATGATTCATGTGCTCATGTGCTTGAAGGTGGAGTGCATGAGAATTCTATCAATCTTAGGGGCTCGTAGGCTTGTTACTTGTGCACTCACAACAACTTGTTGATAGCAATTGAGTAGGGTGCTAATCATAACCCTTGTGATATAGGATAAAATAATACCAAAAGTAAAATGTTAGCTAAAATAATGCATGATATCTAACTATTATGTATACACATTAGCATGAACAATATCAAATTAGGGATGCACACACAAAAATGCAAGACACATAAATGCAACGCAATTATCTACTCATGAATGTGTCATGTGTCATTAGGGAAGAATGCTTTTAGGAGCTTCTCATTCCCTCGTAAGGGGATGGAGTCCTATCCAAAATTTATCAAATTTAGTATGCATTAATAACTTTTCTTTTCTTTTATCCCACAATAGGACCATACTTCCTTGCTAAAAAATCCCTGGGCTTGGCCTTTCGATTAAATGTAGCTTTGGTCTTCTCCTTGTTTTCGTTCATTTGATCTAAAACAAGGTACTTGGACTTGTTATCGCCTTGCTGCCTACACCTACCTACAAATTAGTGAGAAATTTTTTTAACCCCACAAGGTGTGGTTGGTGTCAAGGAACTCAGAGAAGGGGCTATCACACTAATATCGACTTTCTCTGTTTAAGCTATCTCTTAGGTTAGTTATGGGGTTGGTCCCTAAATAAAAACTAAGTTAAAGATGTGACTTTTCTAAGAGAGTTGTTAGAGTTAAATGGATTACTTTTTAAGATTTATAAGCAAAAAAAAGTGATACGAGCAATAACCATCAATACATAAGATAAACATAAAACATATAAAAAACCTTTGCCTTTAGAGTATTGCTCTTAAAATGAAATTGTATTTGCTTAAATGAAGTAAAATGCTTTCAAATGGAAAGCAAAAGTAATTTTGAGAAGTGAAAAAAGAAACTGCTCGCATAAGATATTATAAATGCAAGATACAAGGATGCTTTTAAGATAAATAAATTGGTGAATCAAAACATGTGAAGATATCTCACCAAAATACAAACAATTAGTAATTTACTTTGGAGAGTGTAAATGAGATGAAAGAAAAACTCAAATGTTAGACCAAGATAACAACATGCAATTAAATTTTCAACACCAAATAAGGCTACTTGCCAATGAAACAAGATATATCGATCATCCATAAGCATAATGACAATTAAGATGACAACATGCAATGAAGTTGCAAAAGTAAGCAAATTTCCAAGTACCATAGAATTAAACTTGTTGCAAAATTTAAGAGATTAAAATGTTTGCATCCAAAGTGCTTCTTGAAATAAAATTTGCATGTGAAACTTTAAACCTTCAAGATAGCAAAAATTTTGAGAGATTTACAAGTAAATGTGACGAGATAGTGTTCTTGGTTTATTGTATTAGTTAGCTCTAAAGCAAGATTACAATTGAACTCTAATCTTCAGACCTCACTCTCGCCCAAAGTTTTGGATCTCACAATGATGAGTCCATAGAGGTAGAGAGTTCCTAAAATGTCTATTCAACCAACTTAAGTTGGAGGTAAATTTTAGTGATGCTTAGGGCATGTAAGATCTAAAAGTAAATTAACATGAAAATGGAAATTCAACTTCAACTTGAAATATATTTGCTTCTCATGAAATAAATTGTAGCTTTATTTGATGCATCAAACTCAATATTGTAGAGTGTGCTCAATGGCGAAACATAAACAAATTTGAAGTATGATTTCAAGCTAAATAAACTCAAGTAAATATGCTTGCATATAAAAAATTTGAATTTGATATGAAAGTAAATGCTTTTAAAACCTGTAGTAAATCAAAGTGAATAGATAGTGAAATGAATGAAAGCATGGTTGTGTTGATTGACCAATTAGATGAGATGCATGCAATTTAAAGAGATCAACAAATCATGCCACAAGTCCTCCAAAAAATGGAGAGATGGGGATGCCAATGGGTAAAACCCACGCTCCCAAAGTAAATTTTTTTATTGGCTGTTAGAGGTAAGAGACTATGAAGCCTCCTACAAGCTCAAGGAAAACCTTTACAAATGAAACTTGAGGTCTTGGACTTATCCTTGATGAAAAATTTCTACAATATAAAAACTCAATAGAAATAAGATTTTACAAGTGAAGAAGAGAGACTAAGCCTCCTTAATGCTCACGGCTAAGAGAGAGAGAGAAGAAGCCACAAAATGAACTCGACCTTCCTCAAGGAAGCTCCTTAACTGCCCACAATCAAAGGAAAAAGAGAGAGTTCTCCTCGTTTGACATTAGAGTTTAAAGGTCTTGCAACAATTTGTTAGTTGTTTCTTGAAGGTGAATTCCACAAGTTGCTACAAGAAAACAAGTTAGAAAAATAATGTTACAAAAAACCAACCAAGTATTAGATAAAGAAAATCACAAAATATTGCACAATAATCTACAAAGGTCTCAGCCAAAGAGTATGAGTAAACTCTTGTCTTTGTCTAGCCATGCTTAAGCTCTTTAAATAGCAAAATATGATCCAATGAAGCACAATGAAAAATAAAATATTTTTAAATGATTGCATGCATACAAACTATGTCCAAACGAATCCACGCAAGACACTTTTTCGTAAGTTAAACTATGAAAATCCAAATAATAAATGAGAGGTTCCTTTGAAAGTGCTTCAAGAGTGGGCTGGTCTTCCAAAGACTTTCCCTCACACTTGATCCAAAAAGAATTCTTCTACACTACTCAAGTCACACATTAGTCCATGTAGATTTAGATGAGCAAACATTGAATTGAAACTTCTAGAAATATATTTGAAAATAAACTAGAACTTTCAACCTCTAGAGCTTACTTTCAAATCAAATGGCAATACAAGATAGTTGTGCACTAGCAAGTAAACAAGAATACATGGAAATGAAATAACTCAAAGCATAGATAAAATTATACCAATAATTCAGAATGCACCATGCTCCAAAGGAAGAACACCCATGAATGGACCCCCAAAGTCTTTTTATTGATATTCTTGAAAAGTGTATAAAGTAGCAGTGCTTTTGCAAGCACAATATCTAGTAAACAATATACAATATGAGAGCTAGTGGCCCCATTACAAGAGAGTTGGGAGCAAATTCCAATGAAGAACCAAATGTCAAGTGGTGAGAGGGAGGAGATCACAAGGCAGATTCAAATTTGATAAGTGGAGCTCCAATGCCAAGTGTAAAAATTGAATTTTGGCAAGTGGACATCATTTTCCTCTTCCCTTATGTGCTATATTAGCATTTTATGATGGAATGACAAGTGTATATGGGTGGTAACCCACGTGGGGACAATTTCCCACAAAAATCTCCACCAATTTTCTCCCAAATCCTCTCAAATATGCATTAACTTTACAAATTCGAATTTTCAAGTAAACAACTCTCATTTAATGCCAGAAATTTGATTTTATTTGAGCACGTGTCATTTCCTTGATTTTAGGAGTCCACATCACCTTTGGATTTCACTCTTAATTCCATAATTTTCTACTTCATTTACACAACATTTAACATGTGTGGATATTTATTTTTCTCCATTTATTAAATTTCTGGCTTATTTAATTGCAAGATTTCCCACTAAACTTAGGAAAAATGGGTTTTGAGGGTTCAAAACACATTTTAACCTCTAAAAGAATGTCATAGTAGAAATTTGAGGATGAGAGGTGTAATTTTGATTACTCATATCCCATACAACTTCTCTAGACAACACTTATTACAATTCAATTACAATTTTTAGTGCAATCATTAAAGAAATTTTGAGGTCTAAAATGGGCCTCCTAAGAAAAATGTACAACCAAAATAAACTTAATAAGAACCAATAGGATTCAAGATGATGATATTAACCATGGGAGATGATTCACCATTTTTGGGGTAAAAAAATAAAAAAATAAAAAAATAGTAAAACTATATTTTTAACCTATATTTTCAACTTATCTCCCTAAGGTTTCACTCAAATTTCGAGTAGGAGTACTCGTTGGATGAAAAATTTAATTCCTCATCCAAGGAGTATCCATGTTGCATACTTTTGTTGAACCCTACTACACGAAAAATGAGAAATAAATGAAAAAACGTGATTCCAATTTTTTTTTTCATGTATTTCTCATTTTTCGTGTGGAAGGGTCCATCAAAAGTATGCAACATGGATACTCCTTGGGTGAGGAATAAAATTATGTATCCAACGAGTGTTCCTTATTGAAATATGAGTAAACTCATAGGGAGATAAGTTGAAAATACGAGTTGAAAAAGTAGTTTTTTTTTTTTTTCCCTCTAAAATTTGATGATGTAATCTAATCTTATTTTATTATTTCCACTATTATTTTATAATTTCCTTAGGAGGCCCATTTAGACCTCAAAATTCCCTTAATATTTTGACTTGCGAGAAGTTTAAAAAATTAAAAATAACTATCTAGACCTAACCAAATTTTTTTTTGTGTGATCTAGTATGGTAATATACATTGATTCTAGATACTAGGACTCACCCAAGGCTTCACCATCAAGTCGTACTCTTGCTTTGGAGTGAATTTGGAGAAAAAAATTCAATTAATTATTAATCTAGTCCCTCCACAAAGTTTGGGAGCTAGAGCACATCCGATGCTACCCAAACACTCAAAATTTCAACACTCCCTCTTAGCGAGGAATGTGCTCTAGTACAAATCTGCTTCACCTCGAAGCTCTGCACTGATCTCTGGTGTGGGTCTCTGCACTGATGCTGGACCTGCTACCCTTCATCACTGTGCTGTTGCTGCCATTTTGTATCGCTGCCCATGACGCTGCCGCTGCCACTGCCACAGCCACATCTGTACTGCAACTCCCTCTCAATCTGCTGTATCTTGTTGCCATCTGCTGCACTGCAATTTCAGTTGCTGAGAAAAACAACTAAAGCTCCTGCCCAATCTTTGACGGACAAGACAGTTGTGCTGCATCTTCATCACTGAAGCTCCATACACTGTTGATCTGTGTTGTCATCTGGAGGATGATGCACAACTACAGCACTGCACTGCGTAAGCATACTCCCTCTGCACTATTGAAGTCACATCAACCCTTGTGTTGAAATCGATCACGCTGCTGCTGCGCTACACTGTCCTCCTGAAGCCTCCACGTTACTGCAACTCTGCTTTGCGTTGCTGAAGTCACATCAGCCCCTATGTCGCTGCTGCGCTGCTCCCATCAGTCTTCAGATCCACCTATGCTCCAACCTTAATTCTCTGCACCAACTGCTCCACTTGTCCCACTACTGTCTTAAGGCTCCCGTAGCTCGGATGTGATCCAAGAGATGAGCTGCTCAAGAATCTCGCCATCACTATGTAGCTGCTCTACAGATCCATGTCGCCCCACTTTCATGGTTCTTGAGTGCTCATGGCTGCGTCATCTTTTGACCCATTATCTGCCACAATAGCCTTGGAAGTAGAAGCTTCCTTGCCTTTCTTCTTCTGAGGACAATTGCTGACGAAATGTCCTAATTTGCCGCACTGGAAACACTTGATCTTGGATAGATCACGCTTCTTCTTCCCTTGCTGCCTCTTTGATGCCAAGGCTGCATCATCTTCTTATTCTTTCTTCACTTTATTGGATCCCGTGCTGTACTGCCCTTGGTGATTCTGTGGAGTTCTTCTTGACGAAGGATTGCCCACATATTGTCTCAGTCAGGAAGGTTCGCTTTGCCCAAGACACTTTGGACAAAGGTTTCTCACTCTTCTGTGACTGCATTGAGTGCAGTCCTTACCATCACATCATCCTCCACCTTTGCTTCCATGGTAGACAACTGATCTTTGATCGACTGTAGTTTGAAAAGGAAGGGCTCTATTTCTTCTCCCTTGATCATCATGAATGACCGCAACTGATTCTCCAGAAGCATTCTCCTTTGGACAAACTTCCCTTCATATAGGGCTATTAAGGATTTCCACACCTCATGAACTGTTTTCTTTTTAGCTATGTGTGGAACTATATGATCCTTAACCCCATCCATTATGAAATGTTTGGCATGTGTCGCAACTTCCTCATGCTTCTTCAGGAGATCCACAACGGTCGGCATGGCCAAGGCTTTTTCTGCATGGTCTCTTTAGACCATATGCCTCCATGTATACCAGGATTTTGGCCTTCGAGACTACAAAGTTGGATAGACCGTCCAACCTATCCTGATCACATAGTCCGTTTGTTATGAATATAATTCATAACTAAATAAAAATAAAATGCAAATAATAAATAATCAAGTGACGATTATCTTAAATAGTCATTAGTTAAATGAAAAGACATGTCTAAAACGACATGCTCAATTATGAAAGGCCACTTGCCAAGGTATATAAGCAGGGTCTCATTGTAACATTTCTCATCACTTATACATTTTTATATTAATAAATTATTATTACAAATACTTCTTGTGTATTTTTACAATTAAAGTCAACAAGCTATCAATTTTGTTGCTTCAGTGGTACCAGAGCCATGCCGCACAATATAGTCTTAAGAGCCTATGAACTTAGTTTACTGTACCATATGCCATTACGTGTAGATATTGAAGAAATTGAGCAGATTAGAAAAATTCAAGAAAAGCTTCAACAATTAGAAAATTCATGTGCAAAAGCTACAACTTGTTTTAAGAAAGGTTATGAAGAAATCCATAATAAGGAAGAAGATGATGATTCGGATGAAGTTGATGTTGAAGGTAAAGGAGAGAGCAGATACCGAGCTAGAAAGAGATATTAGTGATCAAAGGGTTGAGAGTGAAGAAAAGGAAGCAGAGAATGATGCAAAAGACGGGTAGGCAAAGGCCATCGAAGACAACCTCGACATGCTAATGAAACAAGAATTGTGCAAAGAGAATGGGATTACCAATAGTCATAGTCTAAAAAATTCCAAGGATCCTGCTTCAATAATTTCCTCTCCCCATGATGAGAACGACCAAACAAAAAATATGTAAATGCGAGTGCGAGTGGCACAACAATGAAGTATGTGCCACTACAGAAGCTTTTCAACACTACGTCCACTTTTGACAACTCCAATGTCAATGGAAATGGAAGAAGTATCGATACCAAGGTGGGTTTCTTTGGCAAAAAGGTAAAACCCAAGAATCTGGAGGTGGACAACGATAATTCCAATCCCAATCACAATCCCAATTCCAATAGTAAGAAGCGCTCTTCCTCTTCTCCCAATGACAGAAACCCATTTCTGGTTTATACCAGAAAAAGAATTAAAAGGAATGATGGCAACCACCCCCCTTCCCAATCCCTAGAAAAGTCGCTTGGTCCACTCAGGGAGAAGTCGGTGAGAAGGAATGCAGAAAATGACGACCCCGTTGAAGTACCCCCTTTTCCTCCATCAAATATCTAGTTGAATAATACTATCGGGGTAGAAAAATTATTCAAGAAATTCGAGTCTGACAGTGACACAAAGGTATCACCATCGGAGCTAGGCGGGAACCTTACATAATACAATATTGGGGGAAACATCTTGGAGAAGCACAACAACGTGACAAACACAATGACTCACTACAATAACGAGACTGTGGACAGGTCTCGCAGATTCGAAGAGTTGAAAGATGCATTAAGGATGTTCGACAAGGATGGGGATGGATTCATCTCTCCCAGTGAACTTTTGTGTGTTTTCATTGTTTTGCAAGAACCTTGTACTCTGGAAGACTACGAGGCCACATTCAGAAAATTCCCTTCTAATGGTGATGATGGCGTTATCTTCGACAACCTGCGCGATGATATGGACATCCCGACGTGCTTGAGAGAGACCTTCAATGTGTTTCCCAAGCCCTCCGTTGAGGATTCCCTCGACTTCCTCGATAATGGCTCCACCCATCAAAAGATAGTAGCCATACACCGCTACACCACAATAGACACACTGCTTGCATATATTCCACTGATAGCATGTAGTGCATACCGTGCTCCCCCGCTTGAACTTCTGTTGTCGCTCAATGGATTCTCTGTATGCCACTTCCTACCTCCATATTCGTATTGTTCTCCCACGTGTCATCCCGAGCCACGCTCTGTTCACTGTATCGTTCCTCCCGAGTTTCCTTCGGTATTTCACAAATTGCTGCCTTACACTTAACTCCGACTTACTCATCGCTCTCGCAGCTTTGCTCTGCACTCTCATCTGTTGGGAAAAATACTGAGAGGGGGGGGGGGTGAATCAGTATTTACTGCATAATCAAATCTTTTCACCTTTTCATTCCTCAAAGCCCATACGCTACTTTACTTCAGTAAACTAGCGTATATACGCGGATCCCCTTTATTAAACTAGCGTATACACAGAGATTTAGATATGTCATTAAATCTTCACTTAAACCATTCCATCATTTATTCATCAGATATTCAATAAGCAGTAAACATGTGCAGTAAGAACATAATAACCATCACACAAAGCATCACACATGAACACCAGGATTTTTAGGTGGAAACCCAAGTCGGGAGAAAACCACCGCTGCAGTTGCTCAGCCCTCAATATTTTATTATAGAGAAAACATATTACAACATATGTGCTGGCGCAGACTTGACCAGCACGCAGGCACCCACCTGCGCTCGTTTACCAGCCTCTCCTGGAAGGGAGCTACGACCCCCTGACTCGTTTACCAGCCTCACCTGGAAGGGAGCTACGACCCCCCGATCTCGTTTACCAGCCTCTCTTGGAAGGGAGCTACGACCCCCTGACTGAAGGCTACAACCCTCAGCACCACCTTGGACCACGTTTCATCAATTTTCACACCGGATCCAACAACTTCAATAGAACACCACTTGCAGGCCACATTTCATCATATTTTCAAACTGAACCCTTTCCATACTTTCAAGCACAAACATACATCACCAACAGATACTTATCAATACAGACGATAGGCGTAAACACAAAGCAGGTCGCATCGTGACATTTCCATACCCCTTGCTTCAGCTAGCCCTAGTTTGCATACGCGCTTTCCCTTCACTGATGTCGCGTGTATACGCGCTTCCGTCCATACATACCAGCGTATAACTCAGTGTATATTTTATTGCGCATACGCGCTTTCGCTTCGCTGAAGCTGCGTATATACGCGCTTCCTCCGCGTCAAAGTAGCGT